>JAEQML010063503.1:0-23078 GCA_016904865.1 Pissodes strobi
AGGAGTCCAGGAATGTGCTTTTCCTACGAGTTGCACATACTATTTTTTATCCGATCGAAATTAATTAGAATACATACTTATATAAATAGAGCCAAATATTACTGTAAATAAAAACGTGTTTTAAATTTAAACGCAACATAATATCAAGTTTTGAATCGAGCGAGCTTGAAGTTTATTACGTAGCTACGGAAACTACAGCTAAATGTTACTTTTGATAGACGTCAGATCGGACAAACAAGGCGTTTGAATATGACAGAAATGTTACATTCCCGGCCTAGGACGGGAATGTTATATTCCCGGACTGTTATTTTCTATTCTTGTACAGTTATTGCATGTTGCCAAGCAACGAATACAATATACTGGAATCATGACTTTTGCGGTGAGAAAACACATCGGAAAGGTGTCGTTTTTCGTTCGATCGGATAAAAAAATGGTTGTGTGGTAGTTTTAATAAAAAATTACGTGGAAATCTTAGAACATTGGCAATGTTTTTAAATTCATCTCAAAAACAGTACAGAACGATTTAGTAGGATGCATTTTTATTCTATATTTATTAGAAACCATTAATGATAAAGTCTGCAAAATTTTTCGGGGTACATGTTGATGATATATAAATTTTACAGATGTTTAGCGAAACTTCTTAACCATCGCCCATCACCCTACCTGACAGCACAGCCCACGAACCGCCACTGCCAGGAATGTGCTTTTCCTACGAGTTGGACATACTATTTTTTATCCGATCGGAATTAATTGGAAGACGTACTTATAAAAATAGAGCCAAATATTACTTTAAATAAAAACGGCGATTTAAAATTAAACTCAACATAATATTAAGTTTTGGATCAAGCTGACTTGAAGTTTATTACGTAACTACGGAAACTACAGCTGCAGGATGTTACTTTTGATAAACGTCAGATCTGACAGACAAGGCGTTTGAATAGGACGGGAATGTTATATTCCCGTACAGTTATTGCCTATTCCCGTACCGTTATTGCATGTTGCCAAGCAACGAATACAATATACTGGAATTATGACTTTTGCGGTGAGAAAACACATCGAAAAGGTGTAGCTTTCCATCCGATCGGATAAAAAAAACTTTTCCCGTGCGTCCGCACCGGAAAACTTTTTCCTGTGCGGGCGCACCTGAAAACTTACCTTCTTTACCCTACAGAGACGTCGAAAATGATAGTTTTCAGAAAGGTATTATGAAACCTACTTTTCCAAAATTATTAGATGTTACTTTAGCGCATCGCCACACCTATTTTTTTAACAAAATAGTGCTCCAGCACATAAGACCCAATTTACCAGAGATTATTTAGAAGAACATTTTGTCGAACGTTGAATTGGCACGCACGATCCTGTAAGATGACCCCCTATAAAACGCATCCCGTACCGATATTCATTGCGCTGAATTACCAGAGAAAATGGCAACTATTTTGAGCAGTTCTTTAATTTTGCTGTGTTCAAATAATAGGTTTAATAGTTTGTTTGTTTTATTCAATTAAAATCATCAAAATAGAACATATAATTTATTTTTAGAAATTTTAAAAAACAAATCACGGACAGCTATAGAAATAACACATTAAATTTTTTAACATTTTTAATATTTTCGAAAATAGAAAGTAGACACTATTATATATCACTTTGACGGCAAAAAAAATGTAGTCTGGTGGCATAAAAATACAGTGTTTCTTCTAAAAAAATCATAAATTCGGGGCATATCCCAAATGCGATAGCTCTGAAAAAATCAAACAAGTCACTGAATTCTACATAAAAGGTTCGATAAAAATGCGTTTTTACCTTTTCGATAGGTTATCAGGGAATTCTAAAATTGCAAGTTTCAAATTCACCCTAGAGGTTGAAAAGGAAAAAAGCTGGGAAAATTCCCTACGGCACGGCACCTTCTCTCGAGAGAGTAGCCCATCAGGTTTACGTAAATCGCATCTCTATATCTCTGTCAAAATAATCGAGATACCTCGCACTAACATCCAAAATTGGACGACCTGTACTAGGTATCACCCCTGAAATATCTGCATGCCATTAATTAACATCCGGTATAATGAGAGACTGACTTTAAAAATTAATCTTTACCATATTTTATTCCGAAAAAAAATCCATGATTAAAAAATTGAAAGTTGCTAATTTTAAATAAGTATAATAATATATTTCCAATTTAATATGAAACCTGCATATGGTAAAAACCTTAGTATTCTACACAACTCTGGTTATTAATGATCAGTGAAATGGCTGTAGGTATGTTGTTTTTGTTTTAAAAATAGACTTTGCAATGAGAGGAAGCAAAACTTTTAAATATTATGAATAGCTAGGTTTATTCAGAAAACATCGACAGATTTTATGTGTTTTAGAACTCGATAATAGATGCACACATCAGATATGTTTAATGCGTCGCGAAGTTATTCGTTACATGACATTGAAGTAGAGATTCCGAAAAAAAAAAGAATTAAGTAAATTGAAATTGCTAGAAACTTGAAACGATTGTACACGGATGGCCAAAGGCCTGGAATAAAATTCATATTTTTTGAGCAAGCAATGTTTTCAAAAAACGCTGAAACACGATAACTGATTTAGAGTTTTTAAATTAAATGGTTAAATAAAAAAAAATCCTAACCCCCAGTTACCTCAACTTTTTTCTCGAAGTGGAAACCTATGTCTTGTGCACAAGACAGAACTCGTTGAAAAGCACATGAAAAATGGAATCCAGCCATAGCAAATAAACAAGTTTTATGGTTGCAATAACCAGGTTTTTTTAATTTATAAATTAAAATATTTATATAAAATTAAACTTTATTAAATTCTATTTGCAGGTGATTAATGCAAATGCTGAAAATATCCTCCATTTACTGTCTGACATTCTCCTAGGCGATAGTAAAAGCCGTCCACAGCATTACAAATGACTTCAGGTGGTATATTACGTATCTCCGCCGTGATTTTGTGCTTTAAATCTTCAATATTGTCCGGTCTATACTGATAAACTCTTTCTTTCAAATATCCACAAAGGAAGTAATCTATGGGCGTTAAGCCGGGGGATCTTGGTGGCCATTCAATAGCACCGCGTCTCCCAATCCAACCATTTGGAAACATTTGATCTAAGAAACTGCGGACATTAATACTAAAATATGGAGGAGCACAATCTTGTTGGAACCAAATTCTTTGATCATGTATATCTGGATCTATTATTCTATGAGGAAAAATCGCAGCTAGCGCAGGTATCAGTTCGAATGTTGGTAAGTCTAGGCAGCGTTCGGCCGTAAGGGTTTTCTTTAAAAAAAAATGGACCCAAAATTCTATTGTTGATTGCTGATATCCAGTGTGGATTTCCCTGACACCAAAAGCGATAATTATGCCTATTAACCATTCCATTTAAATAGAACGTAGCCTCATCCGAAAAATTGATATCCACTATATCCAGTGGAAAGTCATTATTGTCGTCACACCCTCTCATCATTTCCTCCGAAAATTCCAAACGCCTATCATAATCGTCTTCCAATAGCTCTTGAACAAGGCATACCTTATATGGATAATTTTTCTCTTTTTCTAAAAACCTTGGAATTGTAGTTCAAGGAACATCCTGACAAAGAGCCAATAAAACCGTTAAAGTATGAGGATATTCACCAATTTCTACTCATATATCCAATTTTTATAAAACATTCAAGACTAGCCCGTGTTACACGGGCCCTGATACGTCGGGGTCCGCGAGGGGCCAGAAGTAAACACATGAAAGTGGTTCTTACAAATATAAATTGAAATGTGTACCGCAAAATATAAACTAAATTAATTTCCTTGAAGTCCTAACTCCGTTGAACATTTTACTAATTGACTTAATTTGAGATTATGATGCTAGATCAAATAATTACAACATTTACTGAATTTGATACAATCAAGTCTACTCTCAGGAATTGGGCAGAGCGCCGCGCTCTTGGCACTGCCTCCCTTGGATGTAGTTTCAAGGGTCTTGCAGGATAAATAACAAAATTTGCAGCAAGCATCAGAGATTTTTGAAAAACTACTTAAAAGCGTTACGAACCTTAGAAATTAGCTTGATGAATTAAAAAATGAAACTGATAATCTTGCAATTCAGTGGGGCATTACAGCACAATTAGTAATAAAATAAAAAGGCAACCAAAAAAATACAATAATAATTTAGTAAAAAAAAATAACCATCACGTCGGCGTCGTAGAAACAAACAAATAAGTAAATTTTACTTTTTTTATATGTAGTTTGAAACGTAATTGGGTTAATATTACTTTAAGTGCGAAAATTATGACTGATAATGTTTTTTACTCATTTTTTTAAATCAAAAATTAAATTGCATTTTACTTACCTTTTTCTGCATACATAAATAATATTTAAGGGCTTCCGGTTAAGTTCAGCCTCAGACGCGCGTCATTCGATTTTTTTAAAGGAAAATAAAATTTCAAAGCAGAAACCTTTGGGTATCTAGTTTATCAAAATAGGTAGGTGGTAAAATCTCACTATAGGTATAAAGGTGTCATAATATTGTCACGACTAACAACCATCCGAACGTTTTTGTGCTACCCTATAGAACTAGCCGCCGCGCCGTGCCCCTCGCTTCTCTGTCCGTATGAATCATCGTCCGGCCGGCCGCGAAGTTTCAGGATCACTGGACTGAAATTATCTCGATGGCCTCGTCGAGACCATATAGAGTGGCCTCGGAATACTTCCCGAATATTCGGGATAGATTTGAGATTATATATAAGCAGACCTAAGGCGAATGTTAGTTCAGTTCAGTTAATCATTGAGTGTTGAATAGATATTAGTTGTAAAGTTATAAGAGTAGTTTAGAGTGTTAAATTTTATACAGTGGTAGTGAATAAAGAGAGTATTAGTTGAAAATAGCAAAGTTGTAATTCTGTTAAGAACCCACGGGAAAAACGTATCATTTGGTGTCAGAAGTTGGATTGTGAAGGGACCGGACTTGCGAAGTATTTTTCGAGGAAAGAAGTACAAGTACGTCAACGAGACCGTTTGATTGGTGGATTCTGGTAAAATTGTATAACATTCTATGGTCAATACAAGGCAACAAACGGCGGAAATGGAGCAAATAAATAAAATGTTGGCCGATTTTATGGATTATTTAAATGCTGAGAGGCGAGCGGATCGGGAAGAGGAAGAACGTAAAAAGCAGATAGAACAGGAGCGGCTTCAGAAAATTTTTCAAGATCAAGAAGACAAAAGGCAAGCAGAACAGGACCGGCTTCAGAAAATTTTACAAAACCAGGAAGACAAAAGGCAAAAAGAACAGGACGACCGGCTTCAGAAAATTTTACAAGATCAAGAAGACAAAAGGCAAGCTGAACGGGAGGACGATGAACGTAGAAGGCAAGCAGAACAGGACCGGCTTCAGAAAATTTTACAAGACCAGGAAGATAAAAGGCAAGCAGAACAGGACCGTCTTCAGAAAATTTTACAAGACCAAGAAGACAAAAGACAAGCAGAGCAGGACCGGCTGCAGAAAATTTTACAAGATCAAGAAGAGAAAAAGCAAGCGGATCGGGAAGAGGATGAACGTAGAAGACAAGCAGAGCAGGACCAGCTTCAGAAATGGATGCTTGATGTAATTGTAGGCGAGCAAGGAAAATTACAGAAAATATTGGACGGGCAAAATAAGAAACTTGAAAAAGAAGTAAACAATATACAAAAAGAAGTTGGAACTGTACAAAAAGAAGTGGGACATGTACAAAAAGAAGTTAGAAATGTACAAAAAGAAGTAGGAGACGTACAGAAAGAAATGAAGAATCTACAAGCAGAAGTTACCAGACTAAAACATCAAGTACCAACCGAGAGGGCACTCGCCTCAGGACAAAACATCAAACCTCCAACGTATGACGGTCAAACATCGTGGACAATGTACAGAAGGCAATTTGAAGCCGCTGCTGTTGCCAACGGTTGGAATAACGAAGAAATGGCTACATCACTAGTGGTAGCGCTTCGTGGATCTGCCCTGCAACTATTGCAGACTATTCCCATCAGCCAACAAGGGGAAATATGACAAACTTGCAGCTGCCCTGGAGAGTCGATTTGGAGACCAACATAGAAGGCAACTGTATCAGGCACAAGTTAAGTCCCGACATCAGAAGCCTGGTAAAAACCTGCAAGAGTTTGAGTCAGACATTAGACGTCTCATTCAACTGGCCTACCCGGGAGCGACAGAGGAATTTCAAGAGGAACTTGCTGCCCAATATTTCGTGGATGGTATCAGAGATCTAGAAACTCAGAAAATGCTACGCCTAGCCAAATTTGATAACAGCAGTGAAGCTTTAGGCCGAGCCCTAGAAATCGAGGCGGCCTGTAACATCTCCAAGCCAAAAATCAGGGCCGTATCCATACAGGAAGAAAACCCGAGAAACAGCTGTGAATTAACTGAGATGGGTGAAATTTTGAAGAAATTAACGGAAGTTCTTCAGGCCACGGGGAGACTCAGGAAGCCAATGGAAGATAGGTCACGTAACCGAAATACATCAAATCAGTGCTATAGATGTGGCAGGACTGGCCATTTTAAAAGAGACTGCCGAGTACAACTACGGTCTAGATCTCCATCCAGAGACGCTAGGGCCTTCAAGTCAAATCAGGAAAACTTCAATTAGTCAACATTGCGGGGCGGGTGTTGGCTAAAGAAGATAAAGCCCCCAGGATCGTCTCCATAAAAAGCCTAGGAAAAGCCGCCGACAGTCTAACAATTACAGGAAAGATCAACGGAAGAGCCATAACAATTACTGTTGACACTGGTGCGGCGGTATCTTTGATAAGGTCCAACAGAGTGAATAGAGTAGAAGTTCTACCCATATTAAAGAATGTAGTTTTACGTACAGTTACCGGTAAACAGCTGAATTACTTGGGGAAATGGATATCGAACTTCAACTGGGACGAATTAAACTACACCACACAGTGTTAGTCGCCGACATCGAGGACGAATTTATTTTGGGGATGGATCTCATCGGTCAACATGGATTCTCTTTTGACAACAAGCTTAATCTTCTGAAGTTTGGCACCGAAGAGTTCATCCTTAACAAAACAGACGATGGCACACCGACTAAAGTAGTGGCGGCATGTACTGTCAGAATAAGCGGAAATACCGAGCAGATGATTTTTGGGAAAATGGAGAAGGATTTTGAAGGCTGCATCGGACTTATCCAACACCACGATTTGCCTTGCAAACACCTCGTAGGCAAAGCACTAGTCAAAACCGACGGCGAAATACCGATAAGGATAGCAAATATTTCATCCAATTCCATCAAAATCAATAAAGGAGATGTAATAGCCACTTGCGAGCCGGTGTAGTGGGTAACCAGTTGCGAAACGCAGTCAGAAGTAACACCCTCAACATCACCTAAGGAAGTCCTAGAACATTTCCAGAAGTCGTGGCAACATCTGTCTTCCGATGAACTGAAGAGAGCTACACAATTTATCAAAGAGCAGAGTACAGCCTTTGAAAAGAAAAATGGCAATACTGGAAGAACGAACATCATAAAACATAAAATCGATACTGGGAGTGCTCACCCCCTACGGCAGCATCCTCGGAGGTTACCAGTGACGCAGCAGCAAGAGGTTACCACATTAGTGGATAAAATGCTTGAAGATGGAATTATTGAAGAGTCTTCAAGTCCATGGTCGTCTCCTGTTGTCTTAGTCACCAAGAAGGATGGGACTACCAGATTCTGCGTGGACTATAGAAGGTTCAATGACGTCACCAAGAAGGACAGCTATCCACTTCCCAGAATTGACGACACGTTGACGACACTAGCAGGTTCTCATTCGTTCTCAACACTCGATCTAAAGAGCGGATACTGGCAAGTAGGTATTGACGAACAGGATAAGGAAAAGACTGCCTTCTCTACCGGAAGTGGTTTATATCAGTTTAAAGTTATGCCCTTCGGACTATGCAATGCCCCCGCTACTTTTGAGCGTCTTATGGAAGTTGTTCTACGAGGCCTCACTTGGAAGACATGCCTGGTCTATCTTGATGATATAATGGTAATGGGAAAAACTTTCGAAGAGCACCTACAAAACCTGCAAGAAGTTTTTACTAGGATCAAGAATGCTCAGCTCTTACTGAATCCAAAGAAATGTTTTCTCTTTCAACAAAAAGTTGAATTTCTCGTACACGTCGTGTCATCAGAGGGAATCCAAACTGATCAACGAAAGATAACAGCAATCAAAGACTGGCCTCGTCCTCGCGACAAACACGAACTGCGGAGCTTCCTTGGTTTATGTACTTATTATAGAAGATTTGTCGAAGGATTTGCAAATATAGCTGCACCTTTACATAAGCTCACTGAAGAACGAGCAAATTATAACTGGGATCATAACTGTGATACTGCGTTCAGGAAATTAAAAGCGGCTCTATGTTCTAGTCCAATATTGGGATATCCGGAACAAAAGGGTAAATTTGTATTGGACACAGACGCCAGCAACACCGGCATCAGAGCAGTTTTATCTCAAGTACAAGCAGGAGAAGAACGGGTTATCGAATACTACAGTCGAACACTTTCGAAACCTGAACGTAACTACTGTGTAACCCGAAAAGAGCTTTTGGCAATAGTACGGTCTGTTGAGCATTTCCATCAATATCTATATGGGCAAGAATTTCTGATAAGGACTGATCATGCAGCACTTAAATGGCTTTTGGATATGAAACAACCTGAAGGACAGGTAGCCAGGTGGCTTGAAAAGTTACAACAATATAACTTTAAGGTTAAGCACAGAGCAGGGAGATTGCATAATAATGCAGATGCTTTATCCAGAAGACCATGCGCGGATAATTGTAAGCATTGCCAAAGAGTCGATCAACGAGAAGGAATTACTCCGATTAGGCTAACGAAATTTGAGGTTGATCAGTAGTGGACCACCGAGCAACTTAAAAAAGATCAGCTGAAAGATAGTGAAATAGCACTATTGCTAAGAGCTAAAGAAGAACAGCAACGAAGACCAAGCTGGAGCGAGATATCAAATAAAGGACTTGCTTTTAAAACTCTGTGGGCTCAGCGGGACTCCCTGGTGGTGGAAAATGGACTTCTTAAACGAGCCTGGAAAAGCGCCGATGGAAAAGTAGTGAAGACACAGTTAGTGGTACCAAGGAGGAAGATATCGGAAGTTCTGGAAGAAGTTCATAATGGAAATTCCGATGCTCATCTCGGAGTGACCAAAACGATTGACAAGATTCGCGACAGATTTTACTGGGTCAACTACTGCCAGGATGTGAAATCATGTGCCGCAAGCCAAGGACCCAAAACAAGATCTAGGGGCAAAATGAAACAGTATAATGTGGGCCTACCGTTTGAACGTATCGCCATTGACGTAGCTGGCCCTTTTCCAGAAACAAATAATGGTAACAAGTACATTTTAGTGGCAATTGACTACTTCAGTAAATGGTCTGAAGTCTTTGCAATCCCCAATCAAGAAGCTGTTACCATAGCAGAGGTCCTTGTGAATAACCTATTCAGCAGATTTGATGTTCCGTTAGAACTGCACTCAGATCAAGGACGCAACTTCGAATCCAAGGTTTTCCAGAAAGTCTGTGATTTACTCAACATCCATAAAACACGGACTACCGCCTTACATCCACAATCAGACGGCATGGTTGAGAGGTTTAACAAGACCATTGAAGAACATTTGTCAAAGGTCGTAGATGAACATCAGAAGGATTGGGACCAACACATATCACTATTCTTAATGGCATATAGATCAGCAGTCCATGACACGACAGGACTAACACCAGCCATGGTTTTATTTGGAAGAGAACTCCGCTTACCCTGCGACCTATTATTCGGAACGCCAGACAACCAGGATATGGAAATTCAAGACTACGCGGACTCCCTTAAGGAAAAATTACTATACATCCATAAATTAGCCAGAGAAAACACGGAGAAAGCCAGTGACCGAATGAAGACACGATATGATCTCTATTAGGGCTATTAGCTAATTCTATGGGATTTCAGATGAACGATAAAGTCTAGTTATATAATCCGCAAAGGAAGAATGGAAGATCTCCCAAGATAACGCCAGTATGGGAAGGACCCTATACAGTTATCAAAAGAATTAATGACGTTGTGTATAGAATTCAGCGTAGTCCCAGAAGCAAACTAAAAGTTGTTCACCTCGACAGACTGAAGGCATACCACGGACATGCAGTATCTGATCGGGACGATCAGGTTTAAGAGGGAGGTAATGTCACGACTAACAACCATCCGAACGTTTTTGTGCTACCCTATAGAACTAGCCGCCGCCGCCGCGCCGTGCCCCTCGCTTCTCTGTCCGTATGAATCATCGCCCGGCCGGCCGCGAAGTTTCAGGATCGCTGGACTGGAATTATCTCGATGGCCTCGTCGACACCATATAGAGTGGCCTCGGAATACTTCCCGAATATTCGGGATAGATTTGAGATTATATATAAGCAGACCTAAGGCGAATGTTAGTTCAGTTCAGTTAATCATTGAGTGTTGAATAGATATTAGTTGTAAAGTTATAAGAGTAGTTTAGAGTGTTAAATTTTATACAGTGGTAGTGAATAAAGAGAGTATTAGTTGAAAATAGCAAAGTTGTAATTCTGTTAAGAACCCACGGGAAAAACGTATCAATATATAACAGTAATGTCAAAGTTGCTTTTCTCCATTCAAAGGACCCGTCAATATATAAATGGAAATTGGTGACAAATTCCTAACAAAACCTTTCAGAGCCTCTATAATAAAAGGATTAAATATTTTCAATTTATTTATTTCTTTTAATATTTTCAATAGAATTAATCTAGTACAATATTGTTAAATATTATCCTGTAACTATCGATATTACTACTGCTTATTTTTTAAAGCACCTAGTGTAATTTATTTAGTACTTACATGCACACCACAGAGCAAAGCTCCAAATGGTACGAAAAGAGTTAAAACAATTAATCGTAGGACATTATTTAAAACATTTGCAACACTTAACATTCAATACATATTCGATAATAAAACGTGTAAGAAAAATAAAAAAAAAAGTTCAAGACACAATACGCTTCAGTGAGTTGAGACTTATGTTAAAAATATCTAGGTGGTTAAACTTGTCGTTGTACAATGTAACCATTCGATCCACAAATGCTCTTTGTCCGTAGTTGGTTCGGTGATAATGTTGGTGGAACAGTTGTTGGTGTCTTAAAGTTCTTGCTGGTATCTTGAGGTATAGGAGTCTCAGTAAATCGGCACAATCAATCTTCCCGTTAATCAGTTTATGAAGAAAAAACAGAAGCTGGTTCTCTCGTCTAGTTTGCAGCGATTTGAGACCGCAGAGCAGGAGTCTAGTGTCATAGGACAAATCGCGATAGGGGAAACGATGTTTATACAATAAATATTTAACAAATTTATTCTGCACCCTTTCGAGCCTAGATATGTGACACTGGTACTGCGGGGACCAAATGGTGCTGCAGTATTCAAGTATACTGCGCACTAGAGAGTTGTAAAGTGTCGTAATTGCCCTGGTGTCCGTCATCAGTGCAGTGTTCCTCTTTATAAATCCAAGCAGCCGTAAGCCTCTCGAAACTATTTGATCCACATGTAAAGTGAATGACAGATCTTTGTCAAACAACACCCCTAGATCATTAAAGACAGTTACCAATTCCAGAGTCTCACTGTCGATGGTGTAATTGTGGTCAATTTGATTCATTCCCTTGTAAAAGCTCATTTTTTTACATTTCTTGACATTCAGTTTTAGGCAGTTTTTCTTGCACCATAAAACCAGGCGCTCCAGATCTTGTTGGAGTCCGGTGGACGATGTTTCCGCAATATTATAAAATTTTAAGTCATCGGCGTACATAAGAAAGTCCGATTCTTCAAAACATGACGAGATGTCGTTGACAAATAGGGAAAACAGAACTGGACCAATGTGGGACCCCTGAGGCACACCCGACAACACCTGGATCTCCTTAGATGTTGCCCCGCCCATGAGTACACGCTGCCGACGATCCGACAGGTAGCTTGCAACCCAGTTCAAGTAGTGAGAGCCAATTCCAATCTTTGAGAGCTTTATGAGAAGCAGCTCATGGCAAACACTATCGAACGCCTTAGATATGTCCGTGTATATAACATCGACTTGCTTTCCCATCTCCAGACTGGTAACTAGGAAATTTTGATACACCGCTAGGTTGGAATTTGCTGAACGCCCCTGGAAAAAACCGTGCTGATTTTCGGTTATGTAGTTTTTGTAGGTACGGAAGATCTCATCTGTCAGAACTGATTCCAAAATCTTCGGCAACGTGGATAGCATTGATACACCTCTGTAATTACCGATTTCGGTCCTATCGCCGGACTTGTAAATGGGAAAAAGGGTGGAATGCTTCCAGAAAGTTGGGAAAACTCCTTTGTTGAATGTTTTTTGGAAGATGGTGCAGATTGGTGCAGCAAGCGACTGCGAACAACGATTTAAAAAGATAGGTGGAATTCCATCTGGGCCGGCGTTTTTACTGCAGTCAAGCTCCTTGAGCTTCGATGTAACTTCGACTATGGTGAATTGATGCTGGAGTAGCGTGCTGCCCTGCACAATAGTCTCGTGTATTTCAGGATCCACAGTAATCCCGGTGTGATCGGAATAACTTGATTGGAAGTGAGCAGCGAAGGCATTTGCTATTTCTTGAGGACTTTCGAGGAAATTGCCATCGTTTTGCATTCTTTTGGGTATGCCAGAATCCTTTTTCAATGAGTTTATAAAACCCCAGAAGTGTTTTATATTTTCCGGAATCATATGTTCTGCGGATGCGATGTGCGAGGCATAACAAAGCTCAATGTGAAATTTGGTTTCCCGGCGAACACTTGAGTATATCTGATAGTCACACTCGCTTCCAGAGCTCTTGTATCTTCGATATAGTTTATTCTTATGAGCTATCATCTTTTTTAAAGCAGGAGAGTACCATTTTGGGAATTTGCCACTCGTTACTATTTTGGTTGGAACGTGTGTGTCGATCGCTTCTTGCAGAATGTCGTAGAATTGTCGCACCAGAAGGTCTGTATCTTCCTGGCTATCAAGGAATGACCAGTCGGCGTTGTTCAGGAAGAGATTTACTTTTCGGTAATCAGCCATTGGAAACTGGTGCAAAGTGATGTTAATCTTATTGTCTATAAACTGTAACGTGTGGCTATCAAAGAGGAATTCTAGAGAGGGATGGTGTTCGTCACATTGTACTAGTGAAAATTCGCTTTTGGTTATTTTCGAGTATCTTATATCGCTGACAAATACCAAGTCCAATATTCTACCCAGTGCATTCGAAATATTGTTGCGTTGCTGGAGCTCCAAGAAGTACATACAGTCGATCACAGCTTCCTCTATGGGATTACGGATACCCGTTGGAGTCAAATAGCCTTCTTCTTCGAGCCATCTCACGCCAGGCAGGTTGAAGTCGCCGAAGATGAAAAAATTGGCGTTGTTATATTTGCTGGCTACGCTTTCACAGCTGTTTGTAAAGTGACAATAAGCGTCGAGGGCTGATCCAGGAGGGAAGTAAACACAGCAAAGAATTTCCTTGCTGCTACCAAAGTTTGTTTCTATCCAAACGCTCTCATAGTCAAGGCTCTTGAAAGCGGAAACTGTTCTCGAGTGGTACTCCGACTTGATGGCGATAAGGACGCCACCGCCTCGGCTGCAGTCCAGTTGGTCATAGTCGCGATCGCAGCGAAACACTGAGTAATTTTCAGTGAAAAACTCTGATGAAAAGTGATCCCGGGAGAGCCACGTCTCCGTAAGCATGATGCAATCATAATCGCTGTTAACAACGGACATCATAAATTGCGGTGCTTTAGTGCGCATTCCCCGAACATTTTGATAGTAAATCGAGTTAAGGTTTTTGTTATGGACTCTGTAACTTGGGTGTGACGACGTTAATTCCAATATCGGAGGATGATTTGATTCAGATTCGTTGAATAAATTTAAAAATTTGTCTCGTGGTTTACTGTTGCTACACTTAGTTGGGCAAGTCCGGAAAAATTTGTTGACCTAGTTTCCAAAAACTTGGTGCAAATAAATTTCGATATCCTCTGCTTCGTATCGTATCTCATGTTGCCATACCCAACAACAACAACAACAATTTATTCAAATCACAATTACAAGTAACTTCACTAGTATCAACATATAGACTGCGATTTAAGGAATAAACGAGTTTGACGTACGCACTGCATGTCGGCAGTAGGTTTACTCATCTCAACTTATCACGCTTTGGCTGATGGCCTACCTAATCTAACTATGTTAAATCCTAGTGTGCTATTTCATGAGAGTACAATCATGTCCCTATGGGTGTCTGACCCTTCGAACGTAGTGCTCATTTAAATTTACCATAAGGCTGTTGTGCATAGTGAGCTTAGGATGCAGTTTACTTAGTGTGCGGCCGGAAACAGAGGAAAAACTGTTAGAAAAAACCTCTTACACGTTTCTTTGGTTTTACTAGAAAACGGTCGGGGGCGCAATTCTGCGTCCTTTCGTGCAGGGTAATCTTCACTGCCTAGGCTGCAGCCTATTCGATCAGGCTCGCAACAGGCGAGCCCTGCCAAGATTTGCCTCCAGCTAAGGACGCGCAGGCAGCTGATTCGTCAAGTGTCTTAGGCTATTACTACCTCACGGTTAGCCTTGGTTAGTCCTATGTATGTTATGTGCTATTTATATACTACTATTTACAAGGTAATCTATTATCTACATGAGTCTTCCTATACAAGATTACATTGATTGACCATTCAACCGGTATGTAGTGTACCGTGAGTCTGTGACGACCGTTTGGTTAATAGTTGTCCTTATTTACAAGACATTTATCATATTAGGGACATATCTATGATATCTACTATTTACAATATGTATATTAGGTACTATGTACATTCACCATTAGCGTAGCGTTAACGGTGATACCACGCGATAGCAAACCGAACGCCATTGTGCGGGTGGAGTTGCCAATAATTACGTCGATCCAAGTTCGCTCCGAGGAGCGACGCACCATACGCGCTGCGATCCCTGACTGCCTGTCGAACAGACAAACGAACAGCTTGTCGCGTGCCCAATACAATGGCGTCGTGAGAAATCGTAGAGGCTCGGTACTTGCCAGGCTCTGGCAGGCTGGCATATCGCACAATGTTTCGCGCGTTATGTGTGTTTGAGACTAATAATTAAATTTAGTCGAATCTTTTTCTACTGTCCCTCAGATGTGCATAGTTGTGTAATTACTGTAATTACACTTACCTATGATTTCTGGTAGTTGTTTGTTGCCATACCAGTCGCGTTCGTAGGGGGACATAAAGTTATCAGAGTTTACGCAGAAGCCATTGTTGCCACCGTACATCTGCCCCTTTATATCCATATTCAATTCGTATATGAAGTTGTTTAGGATTTTCCGGTTGTCACAGAATGGTGGAGTTACTATAATAAGATTAGTATTCCTGGAGATTTCCGCAACCTTGTTCCAACATAGCTCACCTGCGGTTGTTCCTCGTAGCGCGTTCACGTTACCGGCAAACAAGATCAAAAAGTCACTCCGCGTCAGTTTCTTTGCCATGCATGCGGCATCCATCACTAAGTCGTCAAGCGTCTTTTGCGTTTCAGGGAAATGACTACATGTGTCATATCTGCTGAATGAGAAGGTCTTAATTAACCTTCCAATACCTTTAGTGCATGCCCTGTTGCCGTAAATGATAACTTGTGGTTTACGATGTTTATTTTTCAATTCGCTATGACTTGTACTGTCAGTAATTTTACAGGAGTTTATTTCAGTATTATCTGGGAGGCTTTTGGTGGGATCTTCTCCTGCAGTCGATTTAAAATTTGACTGTTGGGATGACAATTCTTCCTGCATAGAAAGAATTCTTGTGTTGGCTTTCTTAAGATCGTTCAAGAACGTCTGGTTTTCTGCCGTTAAGGTTTCAATAGATGTTATGAAATTATCTTTGAGAGAATACATTTCTTCCAAGTTTGAGGACAATTTACTATTTTCTGTTGAAAGGACATCAATCTGGTCGAGCATTTTTCGATTCTCAACGTTCAGCATTTCGATATTATTTTGTAGGTTAGGGCTTACCTCTGGTAGGATGTCAGTTTGAGTTACATTATGTCTACTGGTTACTCCAGTCTGCGTCGCCATATTACAATATGTTGGCTCACCAGTCTGGGTTTCGCTGTCATAGGTTCGAGTATGTACGGTTTGTGTGTAATTAGTGTTATACTCTACTTCATGGCTTGTGTCATTGTCTGAAGTTAGTTCCATTATACGTTTCCTTAGTTGGTTGATAATTTGTTTCTGGTTGTCGATTTCTTGGAGCAGCTGTGTTTCACTTTTTTCCGCTTCGTCTACCAGTGTTGTAGAATTTCGATTGAGGCGTTTTATATGTTTCGTCTTTTCATCCGTTTCAACCCTTAGTTCAGTGATGATTCTCATGAGATCGTCAAATACATTTTCGCTGTCGATATCGTCGACAGCTTGTTTGCACAGGCTAGAACAATAAATTAGGTTCTCGTTAATTATAGCATACTGGTGACTTGTTCTTTTCCAACAACTTGGGTGGATGAAATTTTTGCAAACCACGCAAAACCAGTTGTTGTTTTCTTTGTTTTTACAGCACTTAAACTTTGAATTCATTGTTCTCAATTAACAATTATTTGGCGCCATCCGTGCAGTTGGTCCGTTCCCAAAAATATTTTCCAACAAAAAATGTAAACACTATAATCTGTTCACGAGGTGTTTCCACCGAAAATAAGACATTAAAGGTTCATGAATGAGTTTTATGGTTAAACTATTTATTCCACATCGAGCAGAGATTGAAATGAAAAACACTAGCGCGTTTATATAAATTTAAGTGGATTTGAAACACTGAAACTGGTGTACTTTACCGACAGCGTTGAATAGTACGTCGGGCACATACAACCTACACATGAACGCCGATTTACCTTATTGACTTAATTACTCTATATTATATAAATTTGAGTTTGGCAATTTGACAACGAACACAAAATACAAACATAATACGAATAAGAACATTTTCGAAGAGTATAACTTTATTTATAGTTTATGCATAAAATGGATATTAGTTGGATTCAATAAGCAATAATACCGATTATTCAATTCGAATAAATTGCTCGCCTCGCCTTTGGCTACGGCTGGGCTCGCATCTACATATCCTCAATAAATCACATCCATTAATTCTCATTGAATAATAGAATAGATACTAGTTTCAGTTTTATTACTCAAGTGACAAAAAACCGTTTTTATGCACGCAGATGCGTGTGGGAATTAGGAAAGTAAGCTTCCCGCACGCCGTGCGTATCAAACGTTTTTCCGCATGCAGGTAGAAAAATAATCCTTGCGAAAAGTTTAGAGTGCTTAAAAATAATAAAAATAAGTTTCATAAGACGTGATTTCATCACACAAGCTCTAATTTAGAAAACAAGCCTAACGCGAGTTTTCTAAAGGGCGACTGTGATGAAATGTCTTATGAAACGAAGATTTTATTCTATTTTGGTGTCTTATATTCCGAAAAAAAAACATTTTGTTTTGAAATTATAATATCCTCTCATGTCTTCACTATTTTATATGTTTATTATTATGCTGACATCACTAAATCTCGTAAGAATATACACGTTCGAGCCGTTGTGGTAATTCCATAACATACTATAAAGATAAATTTATACTAAAAATGTCCCGAGTCCCATTTGGACAGAATAACGTTCTAAGACGCGTGAAGATAATGTTCTAACCAACTTTTTTCCCCGAGATTTTTTCGCTTTTATAGCAACTTTTACGACTTGTTTTCTCCTAGAAAAATCTGGATACTGCACCTGCAGCTAATAACAATGTTTTTACTAAGAGCATTTTAAATTTCGGCGAAAATTGTAATATGGCAATTAGCGTTTTAACATGTTTTGTAAATTACAATACCGCCGAGTGTTCCAAATTTTAATTACTCTGTAATTAGTTACATTTTGAATTCTGATCTAGACCAAATTACGGTAATTAAAATTGGAGAACACGATTTTTGCATTTCGATCCAATTGTCTTTGTTCGGGGAATATTCTTAATAGAAACGCCCCCTTGCCAATGGTTTTATGTTTAGAACAAAGTTTGGTGGGACCTGTTTTTGAAGCGTGCAACTAGTGGTTGATATTCCGTGAAGTTAGTTTTTCTAGTGGCGTGGTATAATGCAGTCGAAAAAACGCAAAAATATAAGTCAACCGCGATTGAAGTCGGATTTCACATCTTGTGAAGTTAAACACCATGCAAGTTAATTGGATTATATGATAATAGTAAGTTATTTTATTTTAATAATGGCATATGCTTGCAGGATGGCTATTGTTGCACATTTTCCTGAATTTTCCTAATGCAAATGGAAATTAGTTTAGCTTTGACGCGGCTCGCACATTGTTCCTTAAAACTTGAATTTCTATTTATTTTTTTTTTAAACAAAATTATTATTCTATTTGAATGTTCTCTCTTGACGATCTAATTCGAAACTTAATTTATTTAAATTTTATTTATTGGAGAGCCAATACAAACTTGTTATTTTTAAATTAATTTGAAATAATTATGAAATAATTTGTTGAACCAATTTACTCAGGATCGGTTACTAGCTACCATTCATTACACCGGTACCCCATTCTTCCAGATTCCAGAAGCCGCACATTCTAGATATATTTAAAAAAAAAACAATTGACAATCGCTTTCTGCTACGCCAGAAATGGCACCAACTTTGCTATTTTAAATGACCATATATTTTAACTTTTTTAATTCTTTAAAATTTCAAATTTGTAATAAGATAGTTCTATTATAGAAGTAGTACAAATACTGAGATATTTTTTGACCATAGCTTACTTCGATTAAAATACAATTATAGTTTTAATTTGGTAGATCTTTGAAGTTGACTCATGAACTATGGACATTAGACATAGGATGTGCTAAATATAAGTTGTTTTGAATTTCAAGGGGAATTCAAAAAAGTGTCTCGTTTAAATTAACAAAGTTGTTGCCGTTTCCGGCGTAACTGTAAGCGATTGTCAATATGTTTTTTTCATTAGATTGTGCACCTTATCCAACCTTATCGATGTCCTAAATTTCAATTTTGTCGCTAAATTCGTTTCAGTATGGCAGGCGGCGTGAATAGCAATTTTATTGTCACCCGGTATAACATTGCAAATATTATGATATCAAATTTTAAATAATTACCATTACAAAACGCTGCAATCAAAACTCCGCTGCTAAAGCAGTTTTTTTTGGAGCACTTCTATCATATTATGCTCGATAGTTTAACCAAAGACAATTCACAGGGAATGGACGCCCAGCGAGCCGAAACGGTAATGTACTTCAGGTTCCGTTCTTAAGAGCGCAGCACCTGCGGCTTGTAAACCTAATTTTATTATTATTTAAAATATTCCGCATCTCTCGACATGGTGCGATTTCGGTTGCCATGAGGACGATACAACGACGCCTTGCGGTGTTGCCGATGTACGTTGGACTTAGCAGAGCTCGATTTAAATCAGGGCAACGCGATGTCGCGCGGCGGTAATGAGTTAAAAAAGCGTAAAGGGCTGCCGCGTTCTCTTTGATAGACCGCTTCGCTTTTCGGTGTCTTAAATCTAGGGCTTTTTAATACCGCCTGTTTTTTTTTTAAGTAAACCTTGCCATCTTCAATTATTGAGGGGAAGGAGTATTACTATTTGGTAAATTTGGTTATTTCAAAGATATTCTTCCTCTTACGTTCACCGATTTTAAAACAATGTCTGGTAATGTATATTGCTATTTCAATTGTGGGAAAAAATGTTAAAACATGAGGAATTGTGTCAGCGCTGAATTCTTAATTGCGGTAAGAAAAAATTACACACAGTAAAAGTCTTTTTGTTTTTAAACTACTTTTGCTCGTGTTGTTTTGCATTACCTTTTCTATAAAATTATTATTAATAAATAGCGATATTAAATATGATTGCTTCACTAAGATGGAAACTCAAATTCCTTTTAGGATTTACGGATGAAATAAGAACCGATTTTGCAAAACTCAATTCTAAGCGGATGGTTAAAACCGCCTAAAAATATTTTCTGTTCTAAAATTTGCTCTATATTTTAAAAAACAGTGAAACAAGTAATTTTTATTTTAATTTTCGGTGTGTAATAGCGTTAAATGCTATACCACAGATTACTCCTACTACCACAGTATAAAACGGTAGTTTTTGATATACCTACATATTCGTTTTTAGCGTGCAAATAACATGCTTTGTAATATCTGCCAATGTAAGGGGTTAAAACGAACCCCCAAAAGTGAATACTTTTTGAAATAAAAACTTCTTTAGGCGCGTTTTGATTTTTTTTTTTTGGGGGGGGGGGGGGGTGAATGAGACCGAGGGGTCACGCTCGGATATGTAACCTCACGCGTCACGCTTGGATATATGCTCCTTCTACTGGCATGTTTCCGTATAGGTAGAGGGCCGAAATTTTCAGGGAATGTAGCCGGGGTAAAAAGAAGACCCTGGACGTAAACGGGATCCCGTACTCCCCCCCGTTTGGCTAGGGAAGAGGGGAGGAGAAACATAATTAATTTCGGGAGAACGAGAAGAGGTACGGGGTCGAAATTTTTATGGTACGCCCCATGGGGGGTCACCTGACACCATACGACCGAGGCTCTAATTTAAGGGGGGATTTTGGGGGGAAAACCGTTTTTTGTCCGTATCTCTGCAACGAAGGCTCGAATCAAAATTCTGACCAACGATAACCCCGCTCGTTGCAGTTTTCACTTTTATCGTGTGGTCTTGAGCACACACAATTTTTTTTCTAAAGGAGTACTTTGAAACAGTAAAACATATACATTTTATTAGGGGCAAAATAAAATACTGGTTTTGTATGGTTCTACGGGGTTGAACCAACCTCGTAAAAATTTAAAAGTGAACATTTCTATCAAAATAGGCGTTTTTTTATTTTGAAAAACATAAAAATGAGTTAATTTTATTATCGTTTTTAAATACTTAGTATTTATAGCAAAATTATGATAAGAGGTGATTTCTAGCCCTTACCACCGAACAAATAACGTATGGTGCCTTTACTAAATATCCTTAATATCCTTAATTTTAACCTATAGAATCTTTTAATCTAAGTTGAAGGTATTATCAAAGACAATTTATAAATTTATAGTTACATGTAGTTGGTATTACGAAATTGTATTACATTTTGTTTTTTATTATCAGATGATTTATTTGTTGAGAAATTGTGAGGTGGCTCATTATCCTAATGACAATTTGAACTAGTCGCTCCTGCTATATTGCACAGTTCGCTAAAAAGAGCATATACATGGTTCGCAACTGTAGATTTTTATGTTCATTATAACAAGAAATTTTCCTGTTGATTTGCCACTAGTAATTTATTGGAAAATAAATATTAGGGAACAAACGTTTCTTGCCGCCAGTATGTCGTCATTACAAATAGCTATAATTTAGATTTTAGGTATCTCAGAAGTTTTAACGAATTATTGTTTTTGGCAATATTAAGACGTCGTTTCTAAAAGCAAATTTAAATGTAATAAGTAACATATTTCTCATTTACATTTGTACCGTGCGTTCAATTTATCTTGATAACATATTGATTCGTTGTATTTTTTTTGTTTTTAAAGATATCAAAGTAAACAAAAAAGCAAAATGAAGGGTTGGTAGCCAACTTTTTTTCTAAGTTACATATAAAACAAAACACTAACAATTTTCTGACATATACGCCTATTCTATATTTTTTTAAATGGAACACCCTGTACATCTTTGGACTCTCTAGAGAAATCTAAACACATTTCGTGTATAATATCCTATACCTATCTTTAGGTGTTTACGAAATATTGACAGTTGAAAGTCGGGCATTTTGACAGGCTTTAAAACCTAAATCGCGCGAGAGCAAAGAAAACGGTTTGCACATTCCTATCTTAGGTTCTCATGACCTATCGAATGACAGTAACTTTGAATTTAACCCGCGGATAAAATTAACCGGAACTTTTAAACCTCCGGTTAAATTCAAAGTCACTGTCATTCGATAGCTTATGAAAACCTAAGATAGAAAAATGTGCAAACCGTTTTCTTTGATCTCGTGCGGTTCAGATTTTAAAGCCTGTCAAAATGTCAAAATGCCCGACTTTCAACTGTCAATATTTCGTAAACATCTAAAGATAGGTATGGGATTTTATACACGAAATGTGTTTAGATTTCTCTAGAGAGTCCAAAAATGTAGTAATATATACAGTAATATAGAGTAGGCTTATATGTTGCTTACTGTTAGTGTTTTGTTTTATGTTTAACTTAGAAAAAAACTTGGCAACCAACCCTACATTTTGCTTTTTTGTGTACCTTGATATTTTTAAAAATAAATAGTTACAGCGAATCAAAATGTTATCAAGATAAATTGAACGCACGGTACATACTCTTACAGTCAAGGCTAAATAATTGCTATAACTATATTATAAACATAGAACTTGTCTAACTCTTGCAGAAATACATGTATTGATATATTAGTGCAACAATTTTTTTTTGTGTAAAGTTTACGGAATTTTGTAACAAACTGCCCTTTTCAAAACGCTCTTTTATTCAATGGAAATTTTTTCAAAATAACAAAGCATTTTCTGTAATATTCTTTTTCTACCCCCGTTATATAAACTGTACAATAATTCACTTTTATCTTAAATACAAAATATCACTTTATAAAGAGTGTGAAAAACGAAACAGGATCGTTAAATACTGGCCCATTAGCATGTCGTTATATCACAATTTGTCACTACCGAAAAGTAGCTTTTCACCAGCTGACCACCCTAACAAATTGGTTCTTGCAATAAGTATGTTAATAAATATACAGGGTGTTCATTTGAAAACTTCCCACCACGGCTTTATCGAAAAGCAGTGATTAAAAAAAAAAACGCCGAGGCACGTCAAAAGATTTGTCAAAGGGGACAATTTTTTAACCAAAAACTACTTCACCCTCTGCCCTCAGGGCAGCCCCTTAAAAATTTTAAATGGAAAGGGGGGTCGAATGATACATCATTTTAAAGGTCTTTCAACTCCCTTTATATTTCGTGTATAATGTCCTATACCCATCTCCA
>MU193562.1:6667-23078 GCA_016904865.1 Pissodes strobi
TTTTTTTTTTGAGGGGATTAGGAATCTGCTCATTATCAGACTTCCGGGATTGGCTCAAGGCGATCTTATGTTCCCGGGGTGTGTCGGGTTAGTGTTCCAGTCCAGGAAGCACCGACCGACTAAACCCTTCCCCCTTTTTGCGACTCTCCGCACCGGGACCACTTGCGCATTACTTCAGTGCGGTGCTGGTTGTTGTTCGTCTAGTGCTAACAAATATAACATCACATTGCTTATGGACTGCACACACATTTACTAGTCAGTCAGTCACCAACATTTCTCTCCTCTTTCTCCTTGGACTCTATTATTACTCTAACAGCCCTGTAGGCTGCATTCCACTCTTTTTCTCCCTGTAGCAGACAGCTGGATAGGCCGTTTATATCAAAGACCCCGCCGGTCTCGCGCCCGAATCTGTCTCGAGGATCTTCCCATCTCGGACACTTGAATAGTGTATGTTCTGCGTCATCCTCATCTCCGCAATAAGGGCAGTCGCTTGTCTCCGACCTCCTTCTTTCAAATAGGTACTTCCTATAGCAACCATGCCCAGACAAGGCCTGCGTTATATAGTAGTCTACTTCTCCAAACGGACGCTTCATCCACCTTTCTACATTGGGTATGAGTCTATGTGTCCAACGGCCCGTTAGTGCACTGTCCCATATTACTTGCCATTCACGCAAAAGGTTGGCCCTTGCCACAGCTCCATCCATGCCGTTGTGCCTGTCTCTTCGCTCATGGATTAGCAACTTGATTGGAGGAATCCCAGCAACAACCCCCACTCCATACGTAGAGATTGTTCGGTACGCGCTGCAAACCCGAATGGACATAGTTCGCTGGACCCTTTCAAGCTTGGCCATAAGCGACTTATTCCTGGTGGCTGTGTGCCATGAAGGCGCTCCATACAACAGTTGAGACTGTACCACTAGCGCCAGGATTCGTCTTTTTGACGCTCTCGGACCCCCGATGTTTGGTAAGAGGTTAGCCAGGGCAGCGACGGTTTTTTCCGCTTTCGATATAGTGCGGCAGACATGCTGCGAAAAGGTCAGTTTAGTGTCCAGGTATATTCCCAGGTACTTCACCTCCGTCTTCGGTCTCACAATTACTCCCTGAATCTCAAAGGACACCGGTCTGATTTTCCTCTTGTGAGTGAGTAGCACTGCCTCGGTTTTTTCTGGAGCCAGATGAAGCCATCTACGCTCCATCCAGTTTGATATTCTCTGGAGTCCCGTGTTGCTTCTAGACATCAACAATTCCTCAGTCTTCGCGGTGACCACCATCGCCACATCGTCAGCAAAGCCCACCAGAGTGACATCCTCAGGCATCTCCATTCGAAATAGCTCATCATATAGGATATTCCACAAGATGGGGCCCATAACTGAACCCTGAGGTACCCCACTGCTGGTATCCAGGGTTTTTGCACCCTCACCATTTTCCAAGAGAATATGCCTATTGGACAGGTAGGATGCAATGATACTGATAAGGCTTTCATCTATTGATCTTCGTCGCAGCTCGTCCAGTATTATCTGCCATGATGCACTATTGAATGCATTCCTGACATCCAGCGTGACAACGGCACAAAGTCTCCGATGGGCTGGCGAAAAGTCTTCCGCCTGACCAGCAATCCGTAGGACTAGGTTGATTGCATCAACTGTTTGCCTCTTTTTCCTAAATCCAAACTGCCTTTCAGATATACCACCGGTACGCTCCAGTTCGCTATTTAATCTTCCTACCAACAATTGCTCGTACAGTTTACCCTCGACATCCAAGAGACATATCGGTCTGTACGAGGAAGGGTTTTGACAAGGTTTATCGCCCTTCTTGAGGAGAAGAAGCCTAGCCACCTTCCAGTTCTCCGGGAAGTGTGCTCGGGATGCCAGCTCGTTATACGCTGCTAGAACTAAGTTTGGTTGCTTCTCGGTTACTATCTTCAGTATTTCTGGAGGTATTCCTTTTGGTCCTGGGGCCTTATTAATCTTGAGCCTACTACAAGCTATCCTTAATTCGTCTATAGTAAAATTTTTTTTTCTATCTATCTATCTATCTATCTATCTATCTATCTATCTATCTATCTTTTTTTTTTTTTTTATATGGGATTAGGAATCTGCTCATTATCAGACTTCCGGGCTTGGCTCATGGCGATCTTATGTGCCCGGGGTGTGTCGGGTTAGTGTTCCAGTCCAGGAAGCACCGACCGACTAAACCCTTCCCCCTCTTTGGCAGCACCGCTACAATGGAAACCGCTTCCGCATTACTTCGTTATAGCGTGCCAGTTCAGCAATCATTACAGGTTCTGCACGTCAGCTCTTTGGTCCCTTGCCTTCGTTTCAAAGATGGTCCTAATAGCGTCCTGGGTGAAATTCCAAGTCTCTTCATTCCGAAGCAAGCAGTCAATCATAGTGGGACGCTCGAAACGTTCACCGGTGTTGTTTAAAAAAACTGCCCGCACTTGCTCCCATCTAGGGCACCTGAACAAAGTATGGTGCGCATCATCTTCATCGTCTCCACAGTAAGTACATTCGCTGGAAGCCCGGCGCCCCCGCTGACATAGGTATGCACCGAAGCAGCCATGTCCAGACAAAGCCTGCGTAATGAAGTAATTCACTTCCCCGTGCTGGCGGTTTATCCAACGATCGATGTTGGGCATAAGGCTGTGGGTCCATCGTCCTTTCGTGCTGTTTGTCCAAAAGTCCTGCCATTTACTCATCAGATGCTCCCTAGCTTCGTCTTTGCTAGTCCCTTTATACCGTTCCCGCCTTTCCACGATCAACAGGTCAATTGGGGGGATTCCAGCAATGATACCCACCCCCTCGGTCGATATTGTTCTGTGCGCACTGGCCACTCTAATGGCCAATTTTCTCTGGAGGCTCTTCAACTTGCTCATAAGCCTTTTGGATTTTGTTGCCGAGTACCAGGCCGGTGAGCCATAGAGTATCTGTGAATGGACCACACTCGCGTACAGCCGACGTTTAGATGACCTGGGGCCTCCCATGTTCGGCATCAGACAGGAGAGCGCCGTCACTGTTTTTTCGGCCTTTACAATGACTCTCCCAACGTGCTCAGCAAAAGTCAGCTTGGTATCCAGCCACACCCCCAGATACTTTACTGCTTTGCTCGGATGGACAGCTACGCCCCCCACCGTGAAAACTATAGGTCTTATTTTCCGCTTCTTGGTCAGAAGAACCGCTTCTGTCTTCTCCGGGGCTAGAGCCAGTTTATTTCTCGTCATCCAGTTCGAGATCCGTGCCAGGCTCGCATCAGCAGTACTCATTAGCGTCTCCTCACCGATAGCCACAACGACGACAGCAACATCATCCGCAAAACCAACCAATTCAACCCCGTTGGGCATGTCCGTTTCTAGCAGATCATCATATAAAACGTTCCAAAGAGTCGGTCCCAGAACAGACCCCTGCGGAACACCACTATTAACCATGAGAGTCTTTTTCTCCGAGGAGCTCTGAAGAAGTATTTTTCTGTCGGACAGATACGAAGCTATTATGCTAATCAGACTTTCCTCAACACGCCTTCCTCTCAGCTTGTCCAGGATTAGCTGCCAGGAAGCGCTATTGAACGCATTCTTTACGTCAATTGTGATCATTGCGCATAGCCTGCGATGACCCGGTGTAAAAGCCTCCGCACTCCCGGCGATTTCGAGAACTCTGTTTATTGCGTCTACAGTTTGCCTCCCCTTTCTGAAGCCAAACTGTTTATCCGACAGGCCACCAGTTCGTGTAAGTTCCACCTGCAGTCTAGCCAGCAATAGATGTTCATAGAGCTTACTTTCCACGTTCAGCAAACATATTGGTCTAAAAGAAGCAGGACTGTCGATTGGTCTATCACCCTTCCTCAGAAGCAGCAGTTGGGCCTCCTTCCATCGGGTTGGAAAGTCCGCCCTCCTCCCCAGCGCATTGTACACAGCTAGCACGTACTTTGGGTTACTCTCTGTTAGGAGTTTAATTACCTCAGGGGGGACCTTGCCGGGACCGGGAGCTTTGTTGTTTTTCAACCTGTCACTAGCGGCCCTGAGCTCATCCAGCGTGAAATCCAAGAATCCGGGATCCTCTTCACAATGGAAAGTCACGGGCACGTGAGTTGGAAATAAATAGTTGGCAACTTCCTGCATGGCCTGGATGGTGAGATTGACCCTGGGGGGATAGCCAGAAAGTCTCCCCATCATAATCTTGTAGCCATCGCCCCAAATGTCATTGTCTACATCTCTGCATATTTCCTTCCAGTGGTCTCTTTTTGCTTTCTTTATGGCGTCTCTGAGTCGTTTCTTGCTGCTCCGATATATATTCCATAGATCTTGGTTCACATCCGGTTGTTCACCTCTGGGGCTCCTTGTGTATTTTCTTCTATCGTGAATACATGCTCTTCGAAGTTCCGATATCTCGTCACTCCACCAGTATACCGGCCGGTGTGCTGTTCCTCTCCGTCTTCTTGGCATTGATCCATCACACAATTCATCCAGTTTGGCGGAAAATCCCGCTGCAATCGGTGCCATTGGGCCAGTGGGAATCCGTTGAGCAGCACAACGAAGATTGTCGCGGTCTAGCTTTCTGACGTTCCATCCACAAACCATCGGATCTTTCGCCACAAGTCGGGGAAGCTCCGCATCTTCGACTTCAAATACGAGGTAACTGTGGTCACTTAGGGACTCGTCTTCTAGCACCTCCCAGCCTCCAATATATGGGCTTAGGTCCGCTGTGGAAATCGTTAGATCGAGTATTGACCCGTAGCCTTCCCTGACGAAAGTCGGTTTCTGTCCTTGGTTAACGACTACCAAATCGTTGGAGGCAATCCACTCGGCCATAATTACGCCCCTCCTATCCGTGAATGGCATGCCCCACTGCGGGGACTTTGCATTGAAATCTCCAGCAACTATCTATCTATCTATCTATCTATCTATCTATCTATCTATCTATCTATCTATCTATCTATCTATCTATCTATCTATCTATCTATCTATCTATCTATCTATCTATCTATCTATCTATCTATCTATCTGTCTATCTAAGAACACCCGAGACAAAACCTTTCGAGCCTCTATAATAAAATGATTAAATATTTTGAGAGCTAATTTAACATTTTGCTTTTTTATAAATGATGGAAAAAGGGCCTTTAAACTACGGGAATATCCATGTTTTAATATGTTGTCTCGTTTTAGTTCTTGAAGTTTTTTGACCACTGAGGGCATATAGCAAACATTGCATTACAGCCTTTATGAGGCATAATTACACTAAATATTACTTACTCCAAAATTAGCTAACAGGAACAAATTTTATAAACTTGCTGACCACAGTGAACAAGAACAAAATAAACTCTTATTACACGAACGCAACAGGTCAACTCCAAACATTTTGGAAAGCTAAAAACGAGGCTAAAAACATGAACTTTAGATCTTTTCGGCGAGTTTCCACCGCACATCATTGTTCACATAAATTTACACACACGAAAGTGTAAAGAAATTAACAGGAACACAATCAAAATTGAACAGAACAATAATTAAGAAGCCGGTCGAAAGTACGCCATTACGCCAACTGACAGAAGGCACTGAGGCAGCGTTGCCAGATTTAGAGTTAGTTTCATACATTATTTGGGATGTAAACTATTAACGTATATTTAGTTGGACTTTAATTTTTACAGCATTTGTTGAATGACATTTGAAATTATGTTTTTAATTGGAACCAAATATTTATACAAAATAATTAGGTTATTGGTTAGCAACGTTTATTTTCTTAAAGGTTTTGATTCCGTTATTGCTTCACTTTTCGGTTTTTATATATTTACTTTTCAGATTTTAAATATTTATTTATATTTAATATAACTATACTATAATATACCAAAGCAAACTTTTACATTAAGTATCTAATATATTGTTAATTGTAATCTTGGAATCCAAGACGAATATTTAACGTTTCTTTGAAAAATAATTAGTGGCAAATAGCGAGTAGCTCAAATTGTGATAAAGCGCCTAATCTGGCAGCACCGGGTACATGACGTCGAGATGGGAATTGACATTCCAGTCGCCCAGCGTGGCAATCTACGTTAAATACGGAAGTAGGCGCGATAAAATAAACAATACTTTTACTGGGCATCTCTTGGCTCCTCTTAATGCTTTTCTTATGGCAAAAAGTATGGACCACTTTTTATGACGTCACTGCTAATTTCAATATCAGCTAGTTGGCCTAGTTGAAGGAGGTATTGATACATTCCATACACGATTTTCGCACCCGCGCGTTGATTGGATAGAGGTTGAATGGTTTAACCAATAAAAATCCCTATAGGAGCCAAATAGATGCACGGAATGTAAATGCTTTCGGTTCAGTATTCCTGACAGCTCTTGCTTTTACTGTGGCAGCCCGAAATACCCAATTGAAGATGAAGAAAAACAATAATATCAACTAACTCCAGCTTCAAACCACTAGAGAAGGCACCAATTTTTTTTTGTTATAAAAGATATATCCTAGTCCGTAGCAATATAATGTATATGATCCTAAATAAATGTAGAAACCTTTTTAGATTTTTGGAAGTGAAAACTTCTTCTTGTTGGGTGTGATTTAGAACTCGATGAAACGGAAACAAAAATCGGCACTAAAAAGTAAAAAGTAGATCTCATCCGGTCACTGAAGTTAAGCAACGTCGGGCGTGGTTAGTATTCGCTGGATGGGCTTCGGTCATGTTTCATAAAAATCCCATAATGACCCGTAACATTCTGGAAACATACCTTTCTATTAGATTGAATGTAAATCAAGAACAATCTTCACCAAAATACGAATTGCATCTCCCCACATTCTGCCACCGCCGCCGTCGCGTCGCGCGGTGGTGGACGCGCATGGTGTATATTCAAAAAAAAAAATAAATAAATTTTAAGGGACTCATGATAAACTGTTTATGTATTAATTACTATTAAATGCTGACTTTCCGCGGGCTGTGAATTACACTACATAAATGATTATTCACCCAGGCAGATATTAACTGTTATTATCGTGCTAATCGTAGAAATGTTTCTTGAGGCCGTTTAATAAATATTTTTTACAAAATAGTATCCAAAATGAATGCACTTGATTCAAATATCCAAAGGTTAAAAGTTAAAACGCATTGGCTATATTTCTAAAAAAGGAGAATGGGCAAGTAATGTAGCAAAAAAAATCTAACTTTGAGGTAAATTTTTAAAAACAGGAGTATGCCTTTAGTGTTCCCTAAAAGGAGTATTTTTTATTATATTTTCATATGTAATCAGCCTTCGAAATATATTACGCATATTTTCGGAAACACAAGACCGTAATTTCAACCAAACAATAATACGTTTAGCTACTTATCAGTTTACTTTCTACAGAAGTGTCTTTAACGTATTGCCACAAACTTTACTCATTATTAAGTCGGGACTTTCCATGGGCGGTGAATTACACTCTTAGTGAAGCGATTTACTATAAAACATGAATAACGCAGATTAATATTAACAGTTGATATCGTGCTCATGGAACAGAAAGGGTTGGAAGAACAAGTATTTTAAAACTAATTTAGAATTATAAAAATGCAGTCTCAACTCTTGGGTTTTGTATTCTTGGCAGTTATTGCTTTTACTGCAGCAGTTCCGGCATTTGTAGTTGAAGATGAAGAAGGACAGCAATATGAACTAATTCCAGTTTTAAGCCGCCAGAGAAGGTAAGAGTTTATTTTATTTGGCAAAATATGAATCCTAGTTCGTAGCAATTTAATTTATATGATCCTAGATAATAGTTGTTAATATATGCAGCTCTATTTATAAAATATGCATATGCGTTTTGATTTTTTATTCTCATTGTGAATTTACACTTACATCTTTGCTTAAGAAAGATAGGTGAACATAAATTAGTTTGGAATAGTTTGGTAAGGCCATATTTCAAATGTTCTATGGAAGGGTTGTATAAATTGTAAATCAGGAAATATCTACAAAAAAACCTGTCAACCAGTGAACATAAAAAGCCTAGAACATAAAATTACTAACCAAAATTATATGGTATCTTTTCATATTTATTACATCACAGTTTATGAAAATACATAGTTCATGTGTAAAACTGTGGTGTAGTGTATCTCCAAACCGAAACTTACGTTTGTAATTATATTTATTTTTACACAAAAAATAGAATAATTTTTTTTAATCTGAAATATATTGCTCGAGCTCTAAATCTTATAACATATTGTTGTATTACCGTTAAAACTAAGGGAAAAATAAACAAGTAAATATAGTGGTTGCTAAGAGGATTGCACCTTATTGACAAGTATATCTAAAGACTGAGAAATAGTTTAGGAAATGCATTAATGACTACTTTATTAATAGTTTTACATATTTCCACAGGGAGAGTCCGCAAATTTATGGATCAGGAGGTGCCAATGGAAAGGTTCAAAGTGGTTTTGCAGGGATCGATAATCCAAATGGTAAAATTTTTATCTTAATTATAGATATATCTAGAACTTTGAAAATTTCCTAATAGATCATGTCACGTGTCATAAATAGTAAGAAAGCCTAGGGATGACATTTTTTACTTGACGCATTCACTAACATCAAATATAAAATTGTTCTCATATTTCTAAAGTTAATGCTAAATTATTAGTTATATGTTGCTCACACCTAATATTAATAGGTTCCTTAAAATAAGTATATATATTGTATTAACTCTGGCGGTTTGAACAGCCGAGCTTCAATAAGCAGTTTCTACATATCACGGGTATTTCTTCTAACGATTACACTGACTAATTATTTTCCTTCTATAATTTGTTCTAAATGTCCAGTTGTTGAATGTAGTATCTCTTTAGATCTTTGTTTAATTATATATAGAATACTGTGACTTTCTTTAGATATTTGTCAAAGCATTACGTTTTAATTATTATTTTATGCTTAGGCATCGACACACTGTTGAAATAATCTAAACATATTTCAGGATCTGGCGGCAAAATCGGGTATGGTCATGCCAATGGATTTGGCCATACTGTCAGTGTAGATGGAAGAGTGCCAGTCTGGTCAAGCAAAAACCGGTTTGGAGAATCTACTTTAAATGTTGGAGGCGGTGCCACACACCATTTTGGAGGTCCTGGTGGAAGCCAGAATTTGGACAAAAGAGTGGGGATCAATTTCAATCATAGATTCTAATTTAAGCATCGCTTGTATTTTGTAAATTATTATAGTTAAGTTATTAAAAACCAAATGTTACACATTCCTGATTTATTGATGGGCAATATATACAACACAGTTTTATCCACAATACCGCAACAGAATTGTTTGCACTTGACACGCGTTTCGCTAACCCTGTTAGCTTCATCAATCATTATGTTTCAAAGTTGTGGATAAAGCTGATGTGTTACAGTTTATTTTTATCCTTTGGCTTACACTGCTAAAAAGTGAACTAGCTGGTACCAGTTATTCCGTTCACATTAAGAATTTAGAGCATTATTCTCTCAAATATGAAACATATTATACTGGGTTAAGAATTACATAAAATTTAGAAATTTACCAGTTTCACGGTCTTTCAAAGCAGCAAATACTTTCTCAGATAGAAACGATTTTCTATCTTAAGCGGGTTGTTTCAACTCCTTGGCATTTGACTCTTGAAAAGTCAATGCCTTATCGAACTCAATGGAAAAAAACAACCTAGTGCCGAATTTATACCCTAACAGTGTAGTAGTAATCGTCACCGCGCCATATCACAATAGGCAAATAAATAAGTGTCCTACATCGTTAGGAAATAAAGAAGACATGAAAAGGTGGTTAGGAGAGAAAAATATTCAATTTAGCGGAGCTCTATCTACCAGTCTCATTAAAATGACGAAACTAAGGGAGAAACTTATAGACCGATGAAATAAATTCCAGTGGGAGACACACACACAAACGACTACCTCCGTTTCATCTTGACCTTAACCCTATGGACCTATGGAACTAATGAGAGTACCAATGAAGGAGCTTGTGTCTAGAAGGAACGTAACTCTTAACTTGACAGGTGTTGTAAAATTAACCAATCAGTTTTTTTGAGCAGTTTATGGCGGAGCAGTAGATATCACGCTGTGAGAAAACAAAGCGAATTAAGATTGAGTATAATGAAAACGAACCTATGGTGGATATTGTTATAGATGAGTTAATAATAAATTTCGATGACAATGACTGCAGTTCAGATGAAAGCTTTGATGAAAATTTAAGTGGGGGTTCCCTATCGTGAATAGAAGAAATACCAACATGAAAGAATAAAATAAATATACTTACCTATCTTTGAAGTGTATGTAATATTTTTTGATATTTGTTGTGTTATTAATATGGTTCCTGATATTATTAGTATATATGATAATTGAAGAATGTTTTCTGACCTTGTTCAAATTTCTTTGAATGTATGTTAGTGTAATTTTTGTATTAATTTTTTGTTTGTAGTATTTTGTATACTAGCCAAGTGCTGTCAATAACATCTCTTTCTTTAAATGACGCGAAGTAATAAATACTCATTAAATATGCACTTGCAACCCACACCTACTTGGCTTATTATTATTCCAACTATACATATCATAACAATAAATGTATAATTATTACATAAATAGCAAACAGATAAACAGGGCTAGTACCTATCCCAGCTACCCTATATGAATTCAATACGGCTTTTATTTCTACTAAAATTTGGTCTTCGCTATCTTTGTCGTACACTAACTCTCCTTTTATTTCATCTACGCGTATCTCAGGGTTCTTTCCATTTTGCATGCCGTGTAACTTAGTTGGGGTTTGGAACTCTTCGCAAAGTGCATTACAACACAGTTTGATCTGCAAAACCGACACGGAATTGTTGCTCTCGATGCGTGTGTAAGTAAAATAATAATAATTTATAGTTAAAGTGTTGTACGGAATTATATAACCACAGAAAATATTAAATTGAGGATTGTAATATGAATTTATAAAAAGAATGTTGGACAAAATTTTATCGACTTTTACGAATATATTGTAGTAAGGGCAAGAAGTTCTAAGATGTGCGAAAAAACTAAAATGACACAACTAGGCGCTGGTTGTTTTTCCTTATGAAGAGAAAAGGTCCAGCTGTTATAATTTTTACCTTTCCTATGTTGTTCTAATTTATGAAAAATCACTACAGCGCTGGATATGCCAAAACATTGTAATATTCAAGTTTAAAAATAAACGTAGCTAAGGAACTACAGCCTTTTAAAGTTCTAGAGTTCAAGTAATTTTAAAGTAAGTAGTAGAAACGGAGTTATATTACGGAATATAATGAAGTCTATTAGGAATCGTTTAATCATATGAGTAGCTCACTAAGTAAATTATGCTTGTATTAGAGAACAACAAATTAAATTTCTAATAAATCAATACAAAAAATTAAAATATTTATATTTTTGTAGTTTACCGGATATCAATGAAAAACACCAAAAGTCAAAAAAGAATAAACATATTTCTAACCGAATTTTGCTACGTTCTTGAAAATTGTTGTCTTTGCCTATTAATTATTCGTTCTTAAGAACTGTCTTTGATCCTCGATTCTTTCGGATCGAATATTTTAGTTCCGAAAATTTAATTTAAATTCTAGTGTATGTTATAGGCTCCCATACTGTAACAAGAGGAATTTATGCTTTGAAAATATTTCACACATTTTTAAGAAAATTAACAAATTTCCGCAACTTTTTGAAAAGGTTAAGACCATTCACAAAAGTCGATATTGATCATGTAGAAGGTATAGCACCAATTGGCCATAATATTTTTAATATAACAAATATTTAATAACAATAATTCTTGCCTAAAGGTCAAAATAATTTAACGCGAAAAATTTGATTATTTTAAAATACACTGTTTTTGTAGAATGCGCCTTATGTATTAAATTTATTTTCTTAAATGCTGATTTATTGTTGACTTTTCCTGGTTTTCAAAATGAAAAAATAATAAATTTTTCAGTTTACATTCTGCAGAAATATCTTTAACATAATGCGAAGAAGTTTACTAATTATTAATACGGGACTTCCCACGGATGGTGAATTACACTTTGGTGAAACAAGTTATGTTATTATGTGATTATTATGTGATGTAATTAAAAATAATGGTTGCTTGTATATGTATATGTTTCACAATGGCAAATATTACATGTTTCCTTTCGCCAACCTACCTAATTCGAACATATAGACTCCAAATCTGAAGACACATCTATCATTTGGTTTGGTGTATTGAACGATTTTTCACTGTATACTTCAAATGATGGCAGTTGATATAAACTAACACGGAAAAAAAATTAGTATTCAATACGACAATTGTAGAAAATATCCCTATATTTTGCACCTAAAATGGTACTAGGCATCAATCTGCAGTACTCATTTCTATACAATTGTAATTAGATCGCGTAGTAAAATCTACCCAATTTTGTGTGAATATTTGTTAATCACTATATAATAAAAATTATAATAATTTTTGTGGTAAAGCGTATCAAATGAACTAAGACATTAATGCTTTATTTTTGTTGCACTTATTTTGCCTATAAATATATGGCTATTCTCGTGGTTTTCAATTAGCACGTAACCGTGCAGAAAATGCATCATTTAAATATTATTGAGCTATATATTGTAGTACTTATTCTTTCAATATGATATGGATTCACGCAACTAAATTGATATACTACTTACTACAATTCTAGATTATCAGTTCTTACAATACTAGAGCGTTGGCTATGATAAATGTATGCCATGAATTTATATGTTTTGTGGCAATTATTATTGAACGCCAGTGACCACTTGTAATCCTAGAGTAGTGCATTTTGCTGCAATCACGGCTGCAACTACAATATTATAGTGATAATACCAACACTTCAATCCCGGATTGTTGGACGTGACATAATACGAGCTTGCATTGTTTATAGTTCAACTAGAACTTTAATATGCCGCCAGATGAAATATCTGACGCCATCTGTGTGGGACTTTGAGACGCTACGAATTGCTTCGATAGCAAAGTCCCACATTAAAGATATGTCCAAAAAAAATCAAATGCCTATATATATTTTCGACTTCAGCATACTTTGAGTATTCAGTTTAAGTTGGCTTATGTATTTTGACACTATTGCTAATACACACCTATATTAAATAATATCACTGAACAAAGAATCACTATTGGATGCTAATGGTGGTAGGTATATAGCCCTCCGTACATGGTATGATCGGTTCAACTCAGTGGCGGCCCCTGCCGTGGGGCACAGGAGCACGTGCCCCCCAAAAATTCCACAAAAAAATATAAAATATTAGACACCTATTCCCATTATGCCAATAATAATATTAATAATTATTCGTACATTTTTCAGCATATTTAGCATTACCATTATCTACTAAAGTACTAGAGCAATTTACTAACATTCGCCCCGGTTCACGCGTCCTGATTTTACGTCACAGATTGGCATAAAGCACTTTGTATTCTATTTTGTTTACTAGGTTGCTATGGCAACGGCTGGTTTCACCGCCACCTGGAATGGCCGATTCGTACACATTCCTGTTGCGTCCCCTTGACGGCTTTCCTTTGATCTGTGATTTTTACCACTTGTTCCGTTTGTTTTGACTAGAGTTTTGATTGACATTTTGCGATAAGAGAAATAATATAGTGACGATTGACGATGTTAAACTGAAGTAGGTAATTCCGAATAAGTACTTTGAACCATTTTATTGTTGTTTAGTGTTTGTTTAATAGAAAGTTACGGCAAATTATTTTGTTAAAATGAATTTATCAGTGGTATATATTTTAAGAAACAAACCTCTAAATTATGAGGAATTCATTAACGTGGTAATATCTAACAAATAGGTCAATAAATTAATAATGTTTTGGGTATTTATGCTACACATGCTATTTTTAGACAGGTTGTCGGCTTCCTATTGGACAAATTGTCGATGCTGGCCGACGGCCGACGGGCGGTAAAAAAATAAACAATGAACTTTATTTGGGTATTTTGGGTCAAACAAGTAGTTCCATATTCGGTTCGATTTATGTTTGCGTTTTTCGGACTTACCAATATAATTAATAACAGACGGTCAAGCGGGGAAGGATGCTGTTAATTCTGTTGGTCGTGTTTGTTGTTAATTATTAAAAATTTAGTAGGAAACTATTAAAATATTTTATATATTTATATTTAAAAACGAAATAACTATATGCTTATTACAATTACATACAACATTATCGTCATGTTTATGTTTTCTATTCGTTTTTCCTAAATTCTTCTTATTCTAAAATATAAACATATTGGTCACAAGTGACCCCACGACCTTTATGTTTTTTTAACGATTTTAACGACTTCTGGGTGAAAATTGGGCATGGCACCCCGGCGGCGGCACTTGCAGCGGGCCTTGCTCTACAGTTCTACCTCTGCGCCCTCCCACTTTATAGACCCACGAGCCGCCACTGGTTCAACTGCGTTTTTGTCATAAGTAACAAGTCATCAGTCAAGCACTTGGTACTTCTTACGTTTTAATATATATTTTCAAACCATGCTTTCGGTTTCATGTATTCTATACAAAGCAGATCAACAATCGTATATCGTATTTTTCACTTCAAATACCTAATCAAAGACGAATTCTGTGTTTTATAAAGTGTATCGTGCATTACAATTAAAAAATTACAGTTTTCAGTTTTTCCGACGTTTGTATTTTTCACAATTATGGGGCAAAAGGTACTCGCTGTTTCGTAGAAAACTTACATAGGTACAGTAAAAATAATAATTGTTTACAATAATTGACAATACACATATTTTCCACTAGTTTAATTATCGATATGAGTAGTATTGATATTTTAAACGGACAAGATAAAATTTGGCAACCACGAATTTGGTCATCCACAGGTCTGGTGCTAAGGTCACAATTCACAAGCGGCAGGCGCGATATTGTTCCATAATTTTAAAGTTCATTTATTTCTTATTGGCTTATCGGCATTTCATACTTAAAATCCAAAATAATTCGGTAATTTTACTGGAACTTTCCAACACTTTAGTACAAATTTCTGTAATATATATTTGCTAATAATTGTAATACAGAAGTAATAATAGTTTGGCACTTCACACAATAAAGTTCGGACACTCAACGATATTTCAAAATGTTGTGGAAATTTTTACCACACAACGATTTGAAAGTTGATTACAATTTTGTAGCATATGAATTCTCCTTTTACGTATAACTTGGGTATAATATCCCTTTGACACTATTTACTACAAGGTTATGTAATACGTAACCTAATAAATACTTTTGTTTGCAACAATTTCATAGAAAACTATTGTGGGAATATTAACATTAAATTATGTGGTTAAGTAACATATTTGTGGAATATGGAATATTTATTATAATACTGAGATTACAACAATTTTGTAGAATATTCAAACACGACTCAGTACTAAAGCGGATATTAATAAGTACTGCATTAATCTTGATACAATTTCCTATTACCTAATATTAAAACGAATCGTTCTTTTTTCAGGAAATATTGTAAAGAACATAACAATTGTGGTTCATACTAAAGCAAAAAAACCAATACAATGCTGTAGGAAAAGATTTTAAATATTTTTTTTCAGTGAAAGACTTTCATATTGACTTTAATGACATCATGACTTGCTAGCATGTTACCCAAGAAATTCATCACGTTGTTTTAACATCATTGAAAAACAATATGTAGTTAATATGGTCATTGTTGGGGTATACTCGGTAACTAGCTATTCTCCATTTGAATGCAGTCTGAATTAGCTGGACATTGGAGGAAAATGGAATAACTGAATTATTTCTATGTTGGAGTGTTCTTTCGTGTCGACCAATCTGATTATTGGGATGTTTATATTACATGATGTGCAAGTGTGCATACTCAATGTCGAGGTGCCCGAATCTACTGTTGCACGTTTGACGGCTGGCCCGTTTGCCCGCTTGATAGCGACGCATGTTGTAAGTACGCGCAAATATTTTACCACACTTTTCACACTCGTAACGCAATATCGAGGTGCCCGAATCTACTCTTGCACGGGTTTTTGCCATTTTTCATAAAAATCCCATAATGACCAGTCAAATTTTGGAAACATACCTTTCTGTTAGATTCTCTTAGAATATATATTTTTATGAACTTTTCTTCGCAAAATCACTATTAATCATTATTGACACGAGACTCAGGAACACCCTGTATAGTAAGTAATGCTGAACTTTCAATATGCGCATTATGCAGTTTGATTTTTAACGAATCATGACAAACTGTGTATGTATTAATTACTATTAAATGCGGACTTCCCGCAGGCGCTTAAAAGCAACCTTATTTTAGTGAAACATTAATATAGCTATAATGTGTCACTTTTGTGTGAGAGAGAAAATTTCAAGTTACCAAAAAGTATAATATTTGTAAGGTAAAACGCATTGGCTATATTTCTAAAAAAGGAGAATAGGAAAGTAATGTAGCACAAAAAAAAAA
>JAEQML010063507.1:0-23074 GCA_016904865.1 Pissodes strobi
TTAACGGTAAACCTATTAAAGTACTAAGTTTTTATACACATATAGAGGTTTAGGCTGATCTGTAAAGTAAATAAAATTTAAGCCTAGGTCGAATGTTGATATTGTTAATGAGTCAGAGGTAGAATGTTTTTGGGAGAAAACCTTTTCAAATTAGTGCGCTAGTTTTTCAAATTATAGATGAATAGAATCCTTCACGATATTTATACGCTGTGTCCATATATGTTCTATTTTCTATTTTGGAAAAATAGTTGTGATGTAACACATTTAAGGTGTATTTAAACAATACCCACTCAATAATAAGCCCTTAGTGCTTGTCGTGTGCCGTCATCGATGTAGGCTCAGCAATTTTAATCATATAAGGATACATACAAAATATTTATGAAAACTATCAATAGTTAACTTATTTTAAAGAACGTTAGCTTAGAGACATTTCAAAAATTTTGTATTGTATTTGAGTTTTGGTGTAATGCTAGGTGAAGTATTAAATGCAGGCTCCCAACTCTCCTACACCTGCGCCAAAATTCAGTATATGTATTTATGTATAATATATTTTTTTCTCCTACAGGAAAAAATATTATTACAGATAAACACATACATTGAACTGTTCCACACTTTCTCCTAATTGAAGACCATAAGTAAGAAACAGGCAAAGTGCCAAAATAATCAAAGGAAGTTATTAAGTAGAAACATTTTAATAGCAACATTTTTAAACATTTGAAATTAACATTACATTTAAGGATATAAACGATTACGCCCAAACATTCTATACAAGAAAAAACTTATTTAATTCTAATAAACACTAAAACAAAACATTTTACATTCAAATTTGTGAAAAGTGCTAAGCGCCACATATTTTTAACAAAGAGCTAAGTGCCACTTAAGAAATATTAATAAAAAAATCTTTGTGCTTTTGATCGTTTAAAAAAGATATCATGGCCCTTAGATTTTGTTTTTTTCTTCTTCGCTTTAATTAATCCCGATAACGAATAAAATCAAAATCATAAACATGGTACTTAGCATGTTTCTAATTTAACAGTGGCAGTACATAGCAGATAAATCCATTTTTACGTCAACCGTAATGACGTAATTCGTCTTGACACATAGCGTATTTGATATGTTATACTTACTGGTATTTATCATCTTTCTACGGCAAAATCTCAACATACCATTTTTTGGCACTTAGCCTGTTTCTTACTTATAGTAAGTCTTCAATTATTATTACTTAAAATAATAAAAAAAACTCGACAAAAAATACACACATCCCAGTAGGTATAATGCAGGTATGCATGCTATGCAGTTTCAAATTTCATTTACCTAACATCGAGCCTGACATAGTGTTTAAATGAGTGTGCGGTGACCAATTGATCGGTATCACCGGCGCCGATCATCGAGCGCCAGATTATCGAGAGTCCATTTGATTATTTTAGGAAAGTGCACGAACAAAGTAGAAGTATTAGATAATTAAATACATATATTACGAAATACCACATTATAAAAATAGGAAAAAAAATAACTTACGGAAATATGTTTTTTAAAATATTGGAGAAATTGTAATGTAAGAAATATATCCTTTATATACAGGCATCCTAATATTCGCTACTATCGTAGTAATCTAGCAACGTTGCAGTCAATTGCACCTCGAACGCGATTACGTTTCCACCTGCAAGCCCCCCTGTTATATAGTCGCTCCAAAGGCTCAAATGCATGACGTCACGAGCTACAATTTTTTTCAGCACTTTGTCCTTTTGTAGAGGTGTTGTTGATACAAAGCAAGGTAACTTGTAACCCATTGCTTTTTCTCTCTATAAAGGTATTTCAAACCTGAAACACTAGGGCTATAGAATAAGGGAACCGACTATAGAAGTTAAAAATGTTATTCACAAGAAGTGCCTTAGTGACATTCTTAATATTTTTGGATGATTTAATATTTGATGTGCAAGAGTGCTTTATTAATTCCATGGTTCGCTCTCACTGGATTAGTCTCATCAGGACTGATGCGCGACAGCGCGATGCTTCGTCCTACGGTCTAAATTTTTTCTAATTATTGTTTTGAAAGTCCAAGAAGTGAAGTATAAAAAAAATTGATACCAACAATTACTGTTCTCATTGTCAAACAAATACCTCATATTTGACTATTTGATTGAGAGACTAAATATGTCAAATTTAGGTAATTATTGTTTTGCATTAAGGAACTTATTTCACCAAAGTAAATTTAGTACAACTGTACCAGTTATGCACATAGAAGGTAAACGCAATATCTTGTTCTAAAAATGTGGTACGCCCTTAGAGTATATTATATAGTCTAAGGGTAGGCCACAGTTCTTCGCTCTTTAAGGAAAATTTAAAAATTAAATACTTTTCTACGAATGATCATAAGTTATTGTAAGCGTTAGAAATCTATAATTTGATATAGTCTAGATACATATACTATCTAGGAAGAGATAAAGCATAGCAATAGCGTTTGATCTCGACAACCACGAGATATTGCTTGCGAAACTGCACACACGGAATACTACTTACCTCATATCTAAGAAATAGATAACAGTATAATGCGATACATGCTCCAGGAGTCCATATTTAGGCCTCTTTTTTTTGTTTTTTAGTTTTTGCAAACGATCTCTTAAATTTCGAATAATAGTGGGCTTCAAATGAGCATATCGCCTCTTATGCCGCAAAAATTGCATCTCCCGCTTTTCTTCCATTATATCATATCCCTTAATGAATTCTCCCACCTCTCCTAACAAAACTCTTCAAATCCGCCACTGCTGCAAGTTAGGGAAAATCTCGTTGTAGTACTTTTAGATCTCTTAAAGTTTCATCATGGACTAGCCTATATATCGTGAAGACTTGTCTCTATGTTTTTAAAAATAAAAATACTTGATACCAGAAACAGGGATTTTCTCGTTCTCGACTTACATCGAGCTGCTTTTTGTCAGAGATACCTACTTTTTAATCCAAGTAAATTTTGTAATATGCTTGAAAATTTTATCAAAGCATTTTCGAACGCCTGTTGCTATTTTTGAAAGTAAGCTAGCCTTTACGTCTTTCCCGATTATAGTGTATGTCATTGCTTTTAAAATTTACAAACAAAGATTTATTTATTTATAAGATAATCAATATTTATTATAAAGTAATATGATGTATTATCCATATAGCAGCTATGAAACCAGAAGTGGATGATGGACTTAACTTTGAGGGTTTTTATAGACACTTTAACTCAGCCAATTATCAAGATATAAGAGTTTTTTTGGACCAGTTTACATGGGATTTTTTGTTCAAGGATAAAACAGTGGATGTAATGTTAAACATTTTTTATGATATTATCTTGTTTGCTATTGACACTTATGTACCCCTAAAAAAATACTCAGCCAAAAAATTCCCGATATGGTTCAGTCCTCATCTTAAAAATACTCTAGTTCTAAAGAAAATGGCCCACAAAAGATTCAAGCAGACTCAGTCTAAAGGTGCGTCCAGACTTGTGACAAAACCCCGTGACGTGACAGCGTCGCGAACATTTTCACAACGAGGCGAACTTCGATGCGTGTCATCGTCGCCTATGATCCTCGCGTGTCATCGTCGCGTATCATAGTCGCGTTCTCAGCGTTCCGCTCATTTAAATAAAAAACAGTCGGTCAACATGGACGTTGCAGCAGCAGCGTACATAGTTATAGATCATTTATTGCGTAATTCTATAAATGTTAACGTTGTCTCCTATCCACATTCCAACTTGATATTAAAAAAGCAAATACTAATTCGAAACAAAAATAGCCGCTGGACTGGTTAAAATTCAAGTAAATATGCAAAACGTTCTGATGATACGCGGTCCCGTCCAGACTTGGCGAACCAAGCGGCGTAGCATCCCTTTGATGCGACGCCAAAAGACCGACAGGACATGGAACGCAGTGATGACACGCGGTAAACGCGGCGATGTCACGCGTTGCGGTTACGGAGTACCGTCCAGACTATACGCGACGAGGTTCGCGACGGTGTCACGATACGTGGTCTTGTCACAGGTCTGGACGCACCTTAACGATGATTATCGAGAATTTAAAAGGCTGAGATCTTTGTGTAAAAAATTGACTCAGGAATCTTATAATGATTATACAGGGTGTTTCCTAACCTCGGTAAAAAAATTAAACTGGTGAATACTTTTAAGACGAAAATGTGGTGTAAATTTTTTTCGAATGTCGCTTAGTTTTCAAAATACAGGGTGTTGCAAAAATTTTTTTTTCATGATTTCTTTTTATTAATAAATAATGAGAAGCGACATTCGAAAAATATTTGCACACCTTAATAAAGGGTTTGAGCACTTTATTTTGTGTTCACGCAAAGCCTACTCGTTTATTTAAACAACAAAATGATGAGATTCTTGTGACGTGAACAAGAAAATAATTTTTTACTCGAAAACTGTAAGAGATACGAGAAAAATGCAAGAAACTTAATTTGCTTAAAATTAACTTTTTTATCAAATAACGTAAGAAATTTGAGTGTTTAGCAGGCCCGTATTATTGCTTTTTGCGAAATTTTAGTAGTCGTTATCCGGATCTCCGCCAATGAACTAGTTGAGAAGTTCAACATGAACACAAAATAAAGTGCTCAAACCCTTTATTAAGGTGTGTAAATATTATTCGAGTGTCGCTTCTCATTATTTACTAATAAAAAGAAAACACGAAAAAAAATTTGTTTTCAACACCCTGTATTTTGAAAATGAAGCGACATTCGAAAAAATTTTTTAATACATTTTCGTCTTGAAATTACATGACGTTTCACCAGTTTCGTTTTTTTACCGAGGTTAGGAAACACCCTGTATATATCTCACAGAGTTATCCATCAGAACAAATGTAAAAAAGTTTTTGGTCTTTTGTTAACAGGAGACGAAAAGATAACAGTTTTCCATCTAAACTTAACTACCTAACCCAATCAACTGATTCTGGGTTGGAAATTGCTAACATGTTTGCTGACTATTTCTCCACTGTATATTCACCCTGTAATCTCGCACTTCCAACAGTGGCGGCTCGCGGCTTTGAAAAGTGGGGAAGAGCTACCGATACCGACAGAAAGAACAGCGCCGCAGGCGAACATTTTTTGGGGTCCACGCCCAAACTGCCGAAATTATTTAATAATTATTACCGGTATTTTTTAGGTAAAGCATCAAAAAATAAAATATATTCATATTGTATTAGCAACAAAATGATTTGTTGCTAATACAAATCACATGTCTTCGAAAAACACACTAAAACTAGAATATATGGAAAATATCTCTTGTATAATACTATAATGGATCAACCGTGGAATGCAAATAAAAAATAATTCCAAGAATTCACGGCGAAATGTCATCTAATAAACTCGCAATAAATAAAACAACGTGCTTTCGCGTTGGACGCGTTGATCTGTGAATGGAAGTGCTACACGCCAGCTCTTCCAATCATTGCAAACCAAACAAATGTACGACCATTACGTCGTCATCGTTGTCATGGCAACCAACTAGTTGCGCTTATACTTTTGATGACTCGACGGCTCTCGAGCGATACCTCTTCCTTAAAGGTCTACACAAATGATAATGAGATTGTCACTGCTATCGGCGCGTACGCGAAAAGAAATGGACATTTTGATGTGGGTTCACCTCTGTTCTATTCGATAGTGGAGTTAACGGGCCATGTGCAGGTGGTGAGATTCTTGTTCTTGTTTAATGAAGCATTGATTTTAATATTTGAAAATAATTGAATTATTAGTTATTAGGGGGGTAACGGGAAACATATTATTCCTAAACTAAGAAAATTTTATCATTGAATCTTAAAATATATTATTTTACTGATGAATGAATTAATAGTATTTTTTTAAATTACATTTTCTTGAGGAAGTGGCACTTCCCCTACTTCCGCTGAATAGCCGCCACTGACTTCCAAATCATGAGATGTCCTCCTCCATTGTTCATATCCCAGAGCTCCATGTTACTATTTCCGATATATTTGCTAAACTTTCATCACTTGACATCAATAAGGGTCCTGGACCTGATGGAGTACCAACAGCATTTCTAAAGCACTGTAGTTTTAATTTATCCAGACCCTTGTTCCATATATTTAACTTATCTCTCCAAACAGGGGTTTTTCCAGATTATTGGCGATCTAGCTTCTTGAAGCCCATATTTAAGTCAGGCAACAAGTCCTCAGTAGCAAATTACCATCCTATTCGCATCTTGAGTGCAATACCCAAAGTATTTGAAGGTTTAGTTTGCGACTTGTTGTCGCCTAGGGTGGAGCCTCTTCTGATACAGGAGCAATTTGGCTTCAGACCCCATAAGTCAACATAGTTGAATCTCTTAACATATGTGGATCTTCTGTCGGGAGCCTTGGAGAACGGGGATCAGGTTGACACTATTTACACTGACTTTTCCAAGGCTTTCGACAGAGTTTCTCACGGTTTGTTGATCCATAAGCTTAAAAGACTGGGAATTGGTAGGCCACTAATTTCTTGGTTTGAGAGCTATTTGACTGATCGTAGGCAGATTGTGAGAATAGGCAATTCTCACTCTAAAAAGGTACAGGTTCCATCTGGTGTACCCCAGGGATCTCACCTGGGTCCTCTCCTCTTTAATGTCTTTATCAACGATATATACGAGTGTTTCACATCCAGCCACTTCTTACTTTTTGCTGATGATCTTAAGTTGAGCTGTATTATAGGGTGCTCTAATGATTGTGATAAGTTTCAGTATGATTTGAATAACCTTCAAGATTGGTGTTTAAAAAATGGCATGTCTCTCAATCCTGACAAATGTAAGGCTTTAACTTTTTCTTGATCTCAGATGCCTATTCCTTATCAATATGAGATCAACCAATGCTATCTTGAAACCATTTCATCAGTGAGAGACCTGGGTGTGACTCTGCTTACAGCTCTTCAATTTTCTCAGCACCTAAACCAAAAAGTCACCAAAGCTTTTCAATTGCTAGGTTTTATAGGAAAAACCACCCTGAACTTTACAGGCTTGTCAGCTTTAAAAACACTTTACTGTGCCCTTGTACGCCCTCATTTGGAGTACGCTTCTTCAATCTGGTCTCCCTTCTATGGCATACATGTTCAGAGTCTTAGACAGGTTGAATATAAATTTTTGAAGCAAATAGCATACAAACTAAACTTTTATACTTTTATAATATATTACATGGTAGAGCAGCAGCACCAGAACTGCTTCATAAAATCGACTTAAGGGTACCATCTAGGGCTACAAGATCTGCTGAAAGCTTTCATTTCCCAATTCATAGGACAAATTATGGCCTAAATAATTTTATATCTAGAACTACCAGACTAGCAAATGAACACCAGTCAATAGACTTTTTTGCATCTTATAAAACATTCCTGAGCCCAGTCATGAACTGTGATGATTTGTGATTGCAATTAATATTAGGTATAAGGGGCATTCGATGGTTCGTTAATTCGATGATTCGTTAATTCTACACTGGCCTTATAAGACTCTTATTATTAATCTTATTATTAATTTAATACATATTTGTGCAGTTTACTCCTGGGGTGGTATTTATTTTGTTATGTTCTTAGTTAATTATATTATTGCTGTTATGGTTTTATTGTTAGTGTGAGCTTACTGACTCATTCTGTTATTGATTTAAGCATGTTTCTATTTCTATTTATTGTTAACACCATTGTTAATTGGGCTTTGCCCGTTGAAAAATAAAATAAATAAATAAATAAATAATTTATAAAATCTAATTAATTCGCTTTGATACATCAAAAACGTTCATTTATATTTGGTTGTTGTTCAGGCATCAGTGAATAATAAAACGTTTTTTACGTCCAAAGTAAAAAAAGCATATTAAATAAACGTGTATAATATTTCATAGTGTACATTAAATAAAGTAACAAATTGAATGTGTCCACCTATTTTACAACCTATTTTACAAAATGAATTATGAAGAGCCATAAGGTGAAGGAAATAGCCCGGCTAATTACACGGAGTCTCGACCTGAAAAATTTAAAAGAGACCAGAGCCGCGAAGCTAAGGAGATAATTAAGGCATCATTACAACTGGAGGAAGTTTTTAATGAGATACATGGTCATATTTTAAATGTGGCGGATGGGAAAAATAAGCATTGTTTCGAGTTTAATCGCCGGTATGGGTGCACTCTACCAGTATTTATAAATAAACCTTAAATAATTTACTTATATTATACTTATCGAGTCAATACCACATATTATTGAGTGGATTAGAAACCTGTAACATATTTTCAAATATTAATCTGGATGTTGCTAAAAAAGGAATATCGGTCCATGTATGGCCAACTAATGTGACGCTAATACTTAATTATCAACATGCAAAAGTTTTTTTATTACGTAGTTTAATAGCATAATTGTCAGATAGAACCGTACCTATATAAAAAAATGAAAGTTCAGATGTAAAGATCAGGCAAAAATTTAATGGTAGTATCAATTTATTATAATAGTCGGAATTAATAGACAACACTATATTGCGATAAATGACAAGGAAAGTGAATGCCTTATATCTGTCCTTAGTTTGAACTTGAACTTGGAGATTGTTATATAAACATTAAAGGCAAACTATAAACAACGCGAGTAATCAATGGAAGCGACTTTCAACCTTAAGCAAGCAATGATCAGCAGTTTTTCATAATCTAAATACGCTACCGAAACTTCAGTTCATCAGACTTTGTTCTCGCCACAACCAGCTCCCAAGTTAGCTATACAGCTGCCTCCGGGTTCTATCCGCTCCCAAAGTTAGCTATACAGCTGCTTTAGGTTCTACTCCTTTATTCCTTACCACTCGCGGAAATCAAAAGGCGCATAAGATTGACATGAGCAGCTTTCGGCAAACTGGGGCACATTCTAAAAAACAACATGATACCTATAAATTTAAAACGAAAAGTATATAATACCTGTGTACTACCCGTGCAAACATACGGATCGGAAACAATTAGCCCAACAAAAGCATTTGCAAATAAGCTTTTGACAACACAAAGAGCAATGGAACGAAGCATGCTAGGGGTCTCACTCCGCGACAAAATTAGAAATGAGGATATCAGAAGAAAAACTAGAGTTGCCGATGTAATGCAAGAGACTGCTAAGATGAAATGACAGTGGGCCGATCACCTGGCCAGACTGGATAAAGATAGATGGGCACATAAAATAATAGTTTGGAGGCCTAGACAGACCAAGCGAAGCATAGGACGCCTACTGAAAAGATGGGTGGACGACATTAAGAGGGTGGCAGGCAAGCACTGGTTAAGTATAGCAAGGAACAGCGACACATGGAAGCATATGAGAGAGACCTATATCCAGGAGTGGACAGCTGTGGGTCGAGGAAGAAGAAGAAGAAGAGAAACCTGGTACCAGATAGTCATTTGACGACTGCTAGAACTAGGTGTTTCAAAACCACCATCGTAAAGTCAAATCAAGAAGTTTGTCAGGGTTAGTTTGGGTTAGTCTAGACAAGTGTCTAAATAGTCAGTTAAAAAGTTTAGTGAAACGTTCTAGTCCTCTTAAATAAAACTCCTCTTAAGAAAAACTATAATTATAAGACAGTAAACAAAAACCTATAAACAATACCTCAAATCGAGAAAACATGCGCACCTTAGTAATCGGGTATAATAGCATATACTTTTTTGACCAATAGTCATTGTTAAAGTTTTATCGTTAATACATTGTTATTGTTACAGACTAAACGTGCTTACTTTATCGTCTCTTCTTACCCGACATAATTCGGCACGGTCTACCCCAGTTACCCCCCGGCACGCTAAGCAAGGCGAATAGAACATACAGTGGTAGATTAAGGGAAGCGTTAAGTCCCCGGCATTGTACTAATCGCAACGAGGCTCTTCTCTGAGAAGTTATTCTTTTAAAAAAACGCGACAACCACCTAGACTATTTGTGACAATATGAATGTAGGAGGGCTTCAGGAGTCTATATTTCGGTTTCCTTTTTCGTTTTCAGATTCTGCAAACGATCTCTTAAATCTCGGAGAATGGGGGACTCCAAATGAGCATGTTGCCTCTGCAATTACTAATCACGACTGACAATTCATCAGTTTCTAAAATAGATTGTACTATATCAAAAATAATATTGCTGCATCTTTATTTCAAATTATATATTCTTTCCACCAGCAACTTTTGACAAACTTAAAGAACTATAGGCTTGTCTTCAAGCATACTTTCAAAACGAAAACCTAGATTGAGCTTATAAACCTATACATTGGCATATAGAGTTTTTCAAAAAGTTTGCATTATATGGATTTTTTTTTCAAATTTAACATTGGCATTAGTCTTTGCTTTAAGCCAGATGAAAAACAACTTACTCGAGCGCGATCATGTGACTTTCGCTAAACTTGGGTTTATTTACTAATATATCCAAAACTTGTTAATGAAAAGTTGTTTCTTTTTTAATTTAACACCACATCTCAAGACTTAATTAAAGCACTTATTCTCTTCAATGACCATTGAAAGGTTGTCTTCTGTGCAAAATTAATAATCAGTGCAGAGAGCTTTCGGCCATAGCCATCATCATTTCCACCCAGAAGCAAGGGACCGCCTAACTATTGAGGATATTCAGAACTAGCCAAAATGCTTTTACTCAGATATTGTGATAGATAAAATTTGAAGATTTTAAAAAATATTTACTGTAGGAATTGGATTCGAAAAAATCTCAAATCCTACTCTACATCGTCAGGTTGCATACTTAAAAAAGATAAACGGAAGTATGGGTATACAATTTCACACAATACATGACTATTGCAAGACATAATCCACATTACTATAACTTTTGAAATAGGGAAGCACAAATACTGATCTAATGCATTTGGTTTAAAATTCTAGAAATGACAACATTGTGTTTTATTGGCTTCTGCTGTACACGCGTAATATGCGAAAATGTCAACATTTTTATTTGCGGTGATTCCTTCAGCCACCTATTCGGATTTTAATAAAACTCAATTTTTTAAAAACAGACTATATTTTAAATTTTAAACCCCTTTCTTAAGGATTGTAGCAATGTAGATTATGCTTTGTGTGAAATTGTTTGTCCGCAGTTCCATTTGCCTTTTTATCAACTTGTTTTAAGTGTACAAGCTGACCATGTAAGTACAGCTTAAGGTTTGACATTTTTTCGTATCTAACTCCTTCAAAAAATATTTAATTTTTTTCAAATTTTATATAAAGCATAATAAATCAGTAAAAATATTATGTCTTTCTGAGCTTGCGCATATTCTCAATATTTAGGTGGTAGTCTCCTTCCAGGTGGGACTGATGATGGCTGAGGCCAAAAGTGACCTGATTTAATACATTTTGCACAGGATGAAGCTTTTTGATTTTACTTGTCACTCTAAACTCGCTTATAGTCGCATATTTTTTTTCTTTTTTTAATGTCTACTATTTTTCTAAAAATGTAAACATCTGTAACTTTATTAAAGCAATTTTGTATCGGCAACTTCATTATATTATTATTTTTTTGTTTCTAAATATTGATAAAAATATTTTTTTTTCTGAAAATAAGAACGCTTTTAGTTTCTGTTACGTTTGATGTAAAGATAATGTATTTTCAATTATTGACGATGTAACTTAATTTAAATTACTTTTTTCAGCAGCAAGTTGATAAATATAAAAGAAATAAAGAAAAATGTAGGAAAACCAATCTAATTGAATTATAGGACTTTTTAGGAAATAAATTAACAATTGCATTGCACTCTAGCTGTGATATTGTAAATTCTAGAATTTGAACACCGATTTAAATATGTAATTTTATCATATATAACAATCAGAAGAATTTACTGCGCCGTTATTACTGAAAGAACAATTTTTAATAAAAACAACTAATTTAGAATTTATCGAAAAAATAAACGTAGACCATACAAATCAAAAACCATTATTAGATTAGAAAAAATAATTTTGACGCTTGATATGACTTTTCATTGTGGTTCCAAGAAAAGTGTCAGAAAAATTTTAAATGATCAAGCAATTCTCCAATTTATAGATAGGCGAATCTATTTGAATTGCAAACTCACAAAATTGTGGATGTTGGGATCAAGAAAACCGCCATTTTGTTATGGAATATCGCAAGCGGTATTCATTTAAAAGCCAGTTTTGGGGTATATTAAACAAACAAGTTATTGAAATTTTTTCAGAAAAAAAAATTATCCTAGAGCGATATTTAAACTTGTTACATGATAGTAGAGCAGACAGGATTTGTGGTTTTGTTTGGACGGTGCACTTATTCATAATTCTATAGAAGTGAAGAAATATATAAAGCTTTAGAAATGAAGTAATTGGTCGTGGCTGAGGACAATTTCAAAAATTATTTAATCAAAAAGTTGTTAATGGTCGAGCAATTTGTTAAAGAACTTTATAAACGCATATGCACGGCCCCTGTAAGTCATGAAGTGCCTATGGATTGGGATGTTAATATATATAACATTTCGGTCTCTTGTGTTAATTACAGTTGGTCCGCCATTAGGACCTTCCGACCACAAACTTGTTACAACGGTTTGTGAATTGCCACTCATACAGAAGGATCCGCCATTGCCTCGCAAAATCTGGCATTGCAATTCTGCAAACTGGGACGATCTAAGGAAGTTCTACCTAGATTTTCCTTGGCTCGACGTCTGCTTTGGCACTGACGACTCGTCAGTCTGCTGCGAAGAGATCACGCAAGTAATCTCCTCAGGAGTGGAAGCATTCATCCCAAATTTCTATCAAGTTACCATCAAAAGGAAAGCCCTGGTTCGATAGAAGATGCGAAAGAGCTGTAGGTAGGAAACAGCAAGCCTACCAGTTCTGGCAGCAAAATCAGACCGCTGAAAATCGGAATTATGTTGTCGAAGCGAGAAACGAATGCAAACGTGTGATCGACGAAACTAAGGACAAACACAATCAAAGGATCATATTTTGCAATGCCCCAGTGGCTCCAGGAATTTCTGGTCGGTAGCAAAGGCAGTAAGTAACAACTTTACAAAAACGACTCTCCCAGCTTTGACAGACGAACGTGGCATGACGGCGACTACAGCCAAGGGAAAAAGCAAACATGCTCGCCAAAATGTTTTCATTGCACTCTACCTTAGACGTCCCCCAAGGCAAGACTCTCCCCACCATATCGAACATCAACACTACCATGGCAGAAGTCAAGTTTCATCACCGTGATATTCGCAAAATACTTAAAGAACTAGATATGCAAAAGGCATCAGGACCGGACGAAATACCTACCATCGCGCTAAAGAACTGCGCCAACGAACTAACACCCGTTTTTCCAGGATTTTTTCTCTGTCTTACGGAAAAGAGATTTACCCATCCTCTTGGAAAGTCGCTCGAGTGCAACCTGTTCCAAAAAAAGGCAAGAAAACCACGCCCTCAAACTATCGCCCAATTGCCTTGCTTCCAATAATCTCCAAAGTCATGGAACGTGTAGTCAATCAGCAACTACTCAAGTACCTCGAGAGCAACAGAATAATCAGCGATAATCAATACGGCTTTCGCAAAGAGAGATCGACAGGAGATATATTGGCCTATGTCACTCATATATGGAGTAATGCAATTGAGAACTACGGAGAGTCTCGAGCGATTGCGTTGGATATTTCAAAGGGATTCGACAGGGTTTGGCATGACGGACTGCTCAACAAACTGCCGTCCTTCGGACTGCCAGCCTCTCTCTACAGCTGGCTTGCGAGTTTCCTTAAGGACCGATCTCTGCACGTTGCAGTTGATGGACACATCTCAGACACACCATCAACGCGGGCGTGCCTCAGGGCGCGATACTTTCACCAATTCTGCTCCTCATCTATATTAATGACCTGCAGATCGAAACAAATAATCCTGTTTACAGTTTTGCAGATGGCAGTACCCTTGTCTCCCACTTTAGATCAGAAAAAGCCTTACAAGGCGACTGAGACTCATCACCGCAGACAGGAGCAGATTACGGCAATACATCAAGACCTGGAGAAAGTTCAAACTTGAGGCGACCGAAATTTGGTACAGTTCAATGCAGCAAAGACCCAAGCAGCAACGTTTACCAAGAGGGCCAATACAGCTGGCCCTGACATCGTTAGGGCAGGATCGACCATTCCTTCATCCCCGTCAATCGGACTGCTGGGTGTCTCGGTCAACAGCAATATGTCCTGGCATGACCACGTTGCTAACATCGCAAAATCAGCCTCCCAGAAGCTTGGTGCGCTATTTCGCAACAAAAAACTCTATACACCGCAGCAGTTGCTCTTGCTCTACAAAGCGCAAAAAATACCCTTAGAATATTGCTCACATACCTGGGATGCCGCACCAAAGCACACCCTAAAGCTGCTGGATTCCATTCAAGAGAGAGCTGTGCATCTTGTCGGCGACCCGGAGTTGACCCGGAATCTGGATAGTCTAGAACACTGCAGACATGTGGCCGAGATGTCTCTGTTTCACAGATACTTTCATGGCAGATGTGACAACAGACGTCACGATCGCAACGGTTCGTCGTACAACTGGAAACACCTAGAACATCGCTTTACAAGAACTTCTTTGTCTGGCGCACTGCATCACTGTGGAACTCACTCCCAGGACATATGTTTCCCACTAATTACAACCTACAACTATTCAAGAACCGTGTCAATCAACATCTTCGCACACACACCGCTCGTCGAGCGCCGTAGGATCTCCCTTTAGTGTGTGTGCCACTGCCATAAAAAAAAAATGGGATGGTTTAATTCATGATCTTTCTCACTTTTCGAGCGTAGACAGATAGTGGATGTCTTCAAAACGTACGGAATCTTACACGAATTTTAAGTGAGAGGCAAGCTGAATTCATTCTTTGACAAACGCTCCATACCTGTTTCACCGAATCCAGGTTTTGGTCTAAGTGGATTCCGAGAAATATTGTGTTCTTAGCAATCTGCTCATCACAAACTAATTAAGATTTCGATTACAGAAATCGACTCAGACATGGTTGTCACTAATTTCCGGCTTTGGTACCTTATTGGCGATGTTTACTGGCTTTCTTCTCTATTCTAGGAGCATTTTCTGCGGCAATTGATTGTTTGAATTAAAATATTGTTCTTTTCTACAATATCTTCAATTTTAGTCCTTAATAGAATGAACCCTTTGTTGTCTTCAAAAATCATCGATTATTCTAATTTTTACCCCTTTTAGCACAGGAATTGTGATATGTTCTTCCACATCCTATACAGACGGTGCATTTGTTTTGCCACAGAAAATTAAATCTTTTGCAAGACACGGTTTTTCGTGGCCTCTTTAATGAAACCATCATTGGCCTCTTCGCTTGCCTGGTTTAACTCCACTTGATTTTTCGTTGTGGGTTATTGAAAACAACAAACAAACCCCGACGGTTACTTACTAATATTGAATATTTAATACCTCATCATTTGAAAATGTGTAGCGAATATAAGATCAAAGTTCATCAGAAATGCGGTACAAGATATATGCAAAATCTAATGTGTAGCTTCAAAATTTATTTAAGATAGAAATTAGTTACATAGTTGCATAATGTTGCAGTTTTTCCAGAGGTAATAGCCAGTTTAGGTATCAGTGTGTTGCAAACACATTTAAACACTTTTGATTCAAATTTTTTTTCACTCAAAATCATGAATAGACCCAACTCTTTTCATTTCATGTAAAACAATTAATAATTTATTTCTCTTTTGCACTCGATGAGTAAAATATGCCCAAGTATCCTAAAAAGCCATATAAAATATTTAGTCTTGAAGAGTAGGCCAATATTTAGAATAAAAACAAATAAATAGCAATAATTTTACTTCGCTCTGACATATAAAATTAATTATTATTGAGTCAGTCATTTCAATTGTATTTTGTAATAATTATTGTGGACAATTATTTTGGACCAAAATTGTTTAAATATGTTTGCAACACACTGATACCTAAACTGGCTTTTATCTCTGTAAAAACTGAAACATTATGCAACTATGTAACTAATGTCTATTTTAAATAAATTTTGAAGCTACTTGGCAAGTATACTAATAACAAAAGAATAAAACATTCACCGATGGCGTAACGTTTGAGAAAAATATCAAAAAAAAGAAGGGAAATAAAAAATTGATGTACTTAACTTAAATTTCTTATTTAGATTACGTTTTTAATTTGTAAGAACTTTTCCTTATAAGATTTTGCTGTATCTTTATAAATTAAGGTACTTTACTCTTGACGCGATTTCGGAAAAATGACATTTGCGTCCGCACTAAAAGCAGTACGTAAAATTTGAAAAACTCGTTTACTGTTTTAGGGCAAGCACCAACTTTTATGAAGAATACAATTTTCTGAGAATCCAATAATAAAGAAGTTTCCCATATGTTGCATACTTTTTTGGACACACTGTACATACATATAATAATACATTAGATTTGCTTAAAACTGAAACCGAAAGTGGATATAAATTTTTTTATAGTTATACCAGAGAAATATATCCACATTAATGTCCTAATGACTTAAAATACAACATCAAAAGTGATATTGAAAATCAAAATTAGATAAAAACCGAGAGGCTTTTTTTCTGAAATGTCAATACGTTTTGCTCTAAACCAACCTAACCCAAACTTGAAAATTTCATCTAGCGTTCTTATAGAAATTCATCTTAGGCATCATGTGCCTTACACAGTTTATCCCAATCAATCACCTGTCGGGGGATGCAATGAACACAATTCCTGCAGCTGATCCATCCTGCAATCCAAAATGTAATTTTTCTTTGCCCTTACTAATAATAAAGCGCTGCAATGAGCGGTGAAGCTAACTGCTAAGGGTGGAATTCTGTATAGGGGGAGCTTCATTCAGTACATGGGTTAAAGCGTCAATATAAAATATAATATAATTAATGATAAGGAAGAAACTGTAAGAAGTAAAATAACCACTTTTTGCTTTGTTCGGTTTTCTACTTTGTGCACCTTTTGACGAATGTATTTCACTAATACTTCTTAAGTGATCACTTAATATAACGCCTCCTTGTTGTTACCCTTTCCTACCGCAATCTCGAAATGGAGTGTGTTTTATATGTCCACATTTGTCTCATGCCCTACGAAATAGAATTTAAGCGTAACGTTTTGGTATCATGTAACTTTTAATTTTGATCTCTCTCTCTCCCTCTCTCTCTCTCAATCAGATGCTTTCTGAGTCTTGATTTTTAGCATTATTAATAATCATTATACTTTGGAGTTAATCGGTGTTTTACGTAAATCTTATTTCCTGAGTGTGGGCCAGCTTTCTCTGCTCCGTTAAGTCGATAATGTGAAGTTCCTCTTTTATGTAGGTATAAATGTCTTACCAACGTTACGAATTTTGACGATATTATATCACTCAATTCCTACATCTTACTAAGAAATTTTGAATGCTAGGGGCTAAAATCAACCGCATTTAATGGCCAAATTGCAAAGATTTATATTGGGCTACTTATTGATTTTAAACAAGCATTCGAAAATGTCACAAGAACTAAAAATTTGAATGAATGCATTGTGTGAATTGTAGTGTTGCAAAGGAGCCTGATGGAAAATGAAAAATAACTAAATACACAATGACATAATCAACGGCAAAACCAAGGGAAACAGTAGGTAAAAATTTCACAATCTTGCGGTACAATTTTAACAGTATGAATGAGTTTTGGGACATGATATGAACCTAGCCAACAGCTGATGGTAATCCAATAGAGGAAATTAAGAAGTGTAATCCGAAGATAATTATATGCTGTTTTGTAATGCACCAGAACCCTTAAATCTAAAAATTATACAAGAATACAAAATTAATACCCATCGAAAGGAAAACTCTGAGTAGATTTGCTTGTGTACTAGTAACCCGAAACCCAACACAAATAAGAACAAAAACTGAATCAGAAGACATATTAAGTATTTTATTAAAAATTAAACATATGTCAGACAATCAAAACACACTGAGACAAGTAATCGAGCTGGTGGGAGATCATGTAGCTCACTGCCACCATATATATGGACGCATCAGGCTAACTTAAATGAAGTAGATTAAGACAAAGAGCCCGACTGTGTGAGGTTGCAAGGGTAAAAAATAAGTGAGCATATAAACGAAATGGTTGAAACAAAGCATATACATGTTTAATAGGCCCTGATTTGTTTATGCCCTAAAATTCTTTAATATTGATAGGGGTTATTCTTTCTCAAAAAGAAGGATCTGAAGCTAAGAAGAGCAATAGCCAATATGGCCACGTCAGTTGAGACCGAAACTAAATGCAGTGAAGGGTTTATTTCGAGTTTTTAATATAAAATTTGTTTAAAATGGTGAAATTTGTGCATTTGCAGGGAACAATTTATGCAAAGCAGGTAATTTATCGTGTTAAAGGCAAGGACATTGCCCTGTGCGCAGTTACGGAAAAATCCGTAGGCAGTCGCAGTACTTCGGTTAATACCCAACATTTGAGGTATTTTAGTGTTACAGCAATATTTACAAAAAGGGGCAGGCTAAGGAATGGGTTGGAGAAAGGACCCAAATTATTATTTTTAAATCCAGTATTTCAGTACCCTTCGATTGTTTTGAAATATTATGGTGAAAATATCATTGCTAAAAAAAAACGAAGAAAATGGTCCTCCCTATCGTCAAAAATATTATGTCGAAATTTACCAAAAGACAAATTTTCAAAAGTATTATCTAATAATTGTAGTTTTATTTTGTTCAAAAGAACCACTTGTTTCGCTCGGGTCCTAAAGTTTCCTTCTCACAAAATAAATTTAACACTTATATCCGGGGACACACTATATAAACAAACACACATAGTATATAAACAGAGAAAAAAAAATACATTTTCATTGTCGCTTTTTTCCTCTACAAGTTCTTAGATTTAGAATACATTTTATCTTCAGGGCCCCAACATCAACTTATCTTCTTTAAATATAGATCTGGATATTTTCGTACGCTCGATAAGCTTTAAAGTTCTTTATGATCTAAAAACAACTATATACCACACTTGTAAAAAAATAGTAAAAGATTTTTCCATAAATACCAATGCGCTAATAAGATTAGCGGAAGCATTTTCTATCTCTTTCTAACGCATTGGTTCTTATAAAAAGCCTCGTATTTACCAACTTCTTAGCGAGTGCTATGCCTCATTTTTAGAACAGCAATAGTTTTTAAAAAGTGTTTTAAAAAATCCAGGTCCGTATTAAAAAAATAAGTTAGTAGCGACCGTACAAATACGAAACGTCGCCGGCGCCGGGTTTTAAATTTGCCAATGTCATCTTGTAATGAGAAACAATGGCAACACGTAGTGTCATTTATTTTTAAATATATTTTCAAATAAGATCAGGAAGAAATAAAAACGATTTTGCAAAAATTAATATCATCCCTAAGTATTTAGAATTTTTAAAATGTTCAAGCTGTATTTTGTTACGCACAAAAGTGTGCAACTTTACCTCAATTTAATCGACCTCGTATCTCTTACGGTTTCCATGATTCCCATGCATGCACTGGAGTTTGTATCACCTTGTAAAAAGTATCTAAAGTAAGTAGGTACTTTACACACGGTAGTAGAAAAACTTTTTGAGCCCGTTTTCACTTTTTATATATAGTATGTCCACGGATGGGGTTTACAAGAGAGGAAAACGGATAAAATTTTGCAAAACGCGAAAAGAGGCCACTTTTAATAAAAATAACTTATCACTCACTATATATGGAGTCGGGCAATTGAGAACTACGGAGAGTCTCGAGCGATTGCGTTGGATATTTCAAAGGCATTCGACAAAGTTTGATATGACGGACTGCTCAACAAACTGCCGTCCTTAGGACTGCCAGCCTCTCTCTGCAGCTGGCTTGCCTAGTTTCCTTAAGAACCGATCTCTGCACGTTGCAGTTGATGGACACATCTCAGACACATTCACCATCAACGCGGGCGTGCCTCAGGGCGCAATACTTTCACCAACTCTGTTCCTCATCTATATTAAAGACTTGCTGACCGAAACGAATAATCCGGTTTACAGTTTTGCACATGACCGTACCCTGGTCGCCACTTTAGATCAGAAAAACCCTCACCAGCAACTGAGACTCATCACCGCAGACAGGAGCCAATTACAGCAATTAATCAAGACCTAAAAAAAGTTCAAACTTGGGGCGATCGAAATTTGGTCACGTTCAATGCAGCAAAGACCCAACCAGCCACGTTTACCAAGAGGGCCAATACAGCGGGCCCTGAGATCATTATGGCAGGATCGACCATTCATTCATCCTCGTCAATCGGACTGCTTTGTGTCTCGGTCAACAGCAATATGTCCTGGTATGACCACGTTGCTAACATCGCAAAATCAGCCTCCCAGAAGCTTGGTGCGCTATTTCGCAACGAAAAACTCTATACACCGCAGCAGTTGCTCTTGCTCTACAAAGCGCAAATAAGACCGTGCTTAGAATATTGCTCACATATCAGGGGTGCTGCGCCAAAGCACACCCTAAAGCTGCTGGATTCCATTCAGAAGGGAGCTGTGCGCCTCGTCGGCGACCCGGAGTTGACCCGGAATCTGGATAGTCTGGAACACCGCAGTTATGTGGCCGAGATGTCTCTGTTTTACATTCACGGCAGATGTTCCCAGGATTTAGCCCGCCTCATCCCGCCCCTGGCAACTCCTGTCAGACAGTCACGACAGACGGCAAGAGCGCACCAGTTCGTCGTACAACTGAAAACAGCTAGAACATCGCTTTACAAGAACTCCTTTGTCTGGCGCACTGCATCACCGTGGAACTCACTCCCAGGACATCTATTTCTCACTAATTACAACCTACAACTTTTCAAGAACCGTGTCAATCTACATCTTAACACACACACCGCTCATCGAACGCCATAGGATCTCTCCTTAGTGTGTGTGCCACTGCCATAAAAAAGAAAGTGCTATTTTAAATTATTGTCCTCTACGTACCATTGCAACAAAATACAACAAATTGAGTTTTCTAAAAATCAATATTTTCAAATTTTTTTATTTATGTTGTTAACAATAAAATGAATTTCAGCAATATTAATAATTGTATTCGTTGCTTTTACTTTGTTTTAAGTAACCTACACGAAAAAATTGCAATTCTTTAAGTTTTTCAACAAATACGCTAAAAAAGTTTGCTATTTAAAAGTTCTAATATATTTATGAAAATTTGCACTTCAACGTCGGGTTAAATTTGAAAAACTTTTCCCATTGACACTTTTTGATATATCGTCGATATTTCTGCCTTGTGATCACTTGACATGTCAAAACCGATTTTTGGTTTATCGGACATGCTGAATTAATCCCCACTACTTTCGACATAGGAATAATAAAAATGTTTCCAATTTGTTGCAAACATTATGCTGGTCACTAGGTATATGCCTGAACAAGTTCTTTTCAAAAATAACATTTGAATGGCTCAGATATTCTATGTATGTATTCTATGTAAGTACAGTTATGGGTTATGGTCAATTATTAAAAATGATATATCCTACTTACTCTTTGATACGATATTTACAAATAAAAAATTATGTTAAAAATTTGTAAAGGTAAGTTGGTAAGTAAATTTAATTACTTTTATGTTTTAATTTGCCAAAATGCCTTTTTTCAATGTAAAATCCTAAAGTATTCACAGTTACAAAATTGCTTAAGTCGAACAAACTAATGACTAAATAATTTTTTCGAGACCGAGACCGAAAGTCCCGATGCCTTAGTCTTGGTCTCGGTCTTAGTCTCGATAGGTAAGTCTTGGTCTCGGTATCGTTATCAAATATCTAGTCTCGGTCTCGACATCGAGATCGAGACCGAGACAGAGACTAGTCTCTTGGTCTCGCGAACCCCTACCTGTGTTCATGAAAATAGACTCTAAACCCTGCTACACTACACTAATTACTCTTCAATACACAACTAAATACTTATAGTTTATAGTTTAATATTCACATACTGAAGTAAACAAACAAACCCTTAAGGTTTTTGTTTTATGGCTATATGATAATAATGGCTACATACTTATTTTGACTGCCCTTCGACTATACTTTACTAAGTTTTAGGTAACCACATTTGTTCTTTTGGCTACAGCCGGACATCAGAGGTTTGATTTTAATACCTTAGTTCTAGTTAGGAAACCTAAACACGTTTTATTTTGTAGCATTACTGAATATTGATTAAGGGTTGTAGGGTGATTTTAACGTGTGTGATAGTAAGGTGTTGTAATAATTAAAGTATGTTTAAGCTTTGGTTAAGTTCAGTCGCTTAGTTGAGGACATTGAATTTTAAATAATTGCGTATAATAGTGTTGAGTGAATTGAATACATGGTGTTAGCTTGTTGTGTTTCCAAATGTAGAGGGAAATATAAAAATGAATCGAAAGTGGCATTTTTTTATTTGCAAAAAAGGTGGATTGAAGCAGCAGTGGGTAAATTCGATTCATTTGTTCCAACCAAGAATACTCGGGCAAGTTTGGTCTTTCTATTTTTATAGGCAGTAACTAGGCATACATATTGTATTTTTAGACGCTATACCTAACATTACGTGCCCAATATAGGTATAATATTAATAAATTGTGTGACTTCTATTTTTTATCTAAAAATGTTGTGCAATACCTTGGTCTAACGCAGGCATTTAAAGTAAATATATATATTAGCTGTGTGAAATCTGTTTTGTATGTTTTATTAATATTGATGAGCTCCTCAAGGTCACGTTATTGTCTTTATTTTTGAAAATATGTTAATATCAATAGAGCAAATGGGTGCTACTATCAGTATAATTGTATTTGAAGACAAAAGCCAACTCAACTTACCTTTTGAATTACCTATATGATGTTAATACTGTAGAGCAAGTTCTAATTGAAGCTGCTTATTTTATATAACAACATTGCGAACAGCCTTCTGTAGAAGCACATTGTAAGTGATATTTTAACATCTTTAGGAACAGACTTTTTATATTTGCAGTAATTACCTCAAACGTCAAAAATTTCATCACTCAATAGTACGAAGCCAACGAATTCAATTTTTTTTTCAAAACGTCGAGTTATGTAAGTGTTTTTATTTGTCTTCTCTCTGATTGTTATTGGTGTCAACAATATATACAGGGTGTTACAAATTCGATGCATTAGCATTGCTATCTCGGTAACTATAAGAGATAGAGCGT
>JAEQML010063508.1:0-23070 GCA_016904865.1 Pissodes strobi
CTTGGAGCCCTTTATTGTTGAGAAGGTTCTTATATTTGTAATTTGTAAGGAGCAACCAGCAACACTATCAATAATCTTGTTACTATTTTAAACTGCCTATAAGATAATAAGCTCAATTCCATTTAGAACGGTATTCTGTTCAGCGTCAGTTTTTGAAAGGCCGTGCTGAATATTCTTACAGGTTTATTTTTATTACTTTAGTGACTCTTTTATGTCTCGGAAGACTGCTGATGTTTTGTTTTTCAAGAATTACTCTGTATAGCTTCCTTTTCTTAACATTTTGTTCGAACATGATAAAACAAACTTAGATCTCAGGGTTCTTGGGGACTCAAAGACATATCTTTCTTGTCAGTACTTTATTAAAGGCCAAGTTATGCTTTTCGTCTTGAGTGGCCCATTGTATATATAATGTTTTAATAATTATTTAGATTTGTTATTTTAAGTCAGCATACTGTGTATGCTATCTTAAATCAGAAGAGCTTTTACTCTTTTAGAATAATTGAGCTGTACATTAGCAATTATTAATTGTAACTTTTGTGACTGGTCAGCTTCGTGGAACTTGAAACTAACTGTTTCAAAGTTACTAATTAGTGTGTTTGGATTTTGTAGGGTTCAATTTACGGGCTGTTTCTAAGCCAAGCTATTACTTAGCGGACGAGCAGACAAGTTAGAAGTTTACTACTCTGTCGAGCCATTGTGGCACTACTGCGAGGTAGTCAATGTAGCAGACTACTCCTCAGGCTAATCTAGAGTCTTGGGGTCGTGTGACCAACTAAGGGTATATTATGTGAGCCTGCTCAACAGAACAGCAACACTACAGAACACCTAGCAATAAAGCTAAGTTTAGGTTAAGTTACGTTTAAGTCTTTCCTTTCTTCCTTCCTCTTTTCTCATGCCTTCTTACCTTCCTTTCTTCTAAATGAAATAATAAACGGTAAAGCAGATGTGATGATATTACTTCTTTTATTTTGAGAGCCACTTGAATTGGTTTGACTTGAGGTGTTCGAGGGGATCTTTTATTTTTTATTGCAATCAAGTGTACGTTTTCTTATTAATAACCGAGAACACTTCAGGTCAGTCACATATTTGACTTTCAGCAGTGAGCCTACACAACTGGACCTACCCCTGAGTAGCTAAGCCGAGCTATTGTGCCTATGGTTGTTTCTTTGTGAAAACGCATAAAACTTATCAATCGAATCAGTTTATAGAACTGTCAGTTCTATTCAATAATCAAAATCATTCAGTCTTATTTATTTAGATTCATTTAAGTTATGTCTAAAACAAAATTATATTCATTTTGTTAAACAATAATAGTGATGTGCTATCTCTTAATGTAACTCGGCCATAACATAGGCATAACGCAATAAAACATTACAATATAATGACAGTAATACTAAAAACATAACATGCTGTCGTCTGCAAAGCTGTAAATGGAATTGTTTGTCCTGTCTAAGAGATTGTTGATATAGAGTAAAAACAATTTGGGAGACAATATACACTCTTGAGGAACTCTGGCATTGATTTTATTTATTTATTTATTTATCAACAAGGCTCTCTTACAGACAGGCGATTGATTTTAAAATTCTCCGAGAAATGTCCATCAATACCAACTCGAATGCATCGATCCCTTAATAAATTCGCAAGCGGTGGCAGTCCGTATGCCGTCAATTTGCTTAACAATCCGTCATGACATACCCTATTAAATGCTTTGGATATGTCGAGAGCCATTGCACGAGATCAAAGACAATTATACTACGAATAGATAATCCATCCAATGTAAAATAAAACGCCCCCGAAAAGGATCCCAACTGCAAGCGAGTTGGGGTCCATCGAGGATTTCCAAGCGATACTCGACTTGACCGAGGAGCGGTGTTGCCAGCGTGCCCTTGTGTTCCCGGCTCGACAACAAAACGGAGCGTGCCGTCGCGTAATCCTGCCGCACCTCGCAATATAAGTAATACTGGCAACGTGGCGCATGAATTGCACGAATCGTCCGAGGGTTACCGCCGCGAAGTAAAATATTTTGAGCGCATTGATGTCTCCAAGCCGTTTCACGTGCGCCCCTAAGGATGGGTTGTCTATTCGTAGTATGATTGTCTTTGACGAATTTCGCCGTAGCTCTCAAGGGCTTTGGTCCACAGGTAGGTCACGTAAATCCGGAGAGCTCGCCTTGATTTTTGCTTGCGGAAGCCATAGTGACTGACGATGGCTTATGATACAATACAACAGTGTGGCACAAAGGTTACAATACACTAAAGTGTTTGTAAGTATAAAACCCTCGCTAAACAACAATCGAATGTTGTATACATAAATTGCCAAAAAAAAAATAAATTGACATGACCAATAAATAAATGACCACAAATTTACAAAGAACGCTTCGACTGCCTTACATAATTACAAAAAAGACACCAAACATTAATATGATTTAAATAACACGGATATATTAGACAAAGTTCCAAATTGTCATACAACTATCCTTCCAAGAGATGGTGTACATAAAACAGAGTGTAATGCAGTGAACGACAGAAAATATATCGAAAATCTCAGTCAGATTGATCATGTCTTAATTTTTCTAATTTTTGAAAATGCTGATTTCGTCCACTTGAAAAAGAACACGTTTTACAAAGAATTCCCAGTGACAAACCAAATGTTCCATCCCAATAGGCAAGAAAGACGATGTTGTGATAAACTTCCTGGAAAAAATAAAAATAAATTCTACAGAACTAAAAAAAAAAACGAAGAAGAAAAATTGAGGTGATTGCAGGAAAGTTCTGAGAATCTGGAATGTGAAAAGTAGCAGAGGCAGCGTCTAAATCGGCTAAAAGTACAAGAGCGTCACAAAAAAAGAAATAGGTCGGGAGCGAATCGAAAACGAGCAAATCGAAGGGAAATGCTAATCAGGATACTAAAGCAAAAGGAAACCAAGAAGGAAAATGATATTGAAACACAAATGCAGAAAATACGAATGAGGTCATCTTAGATACTAAGATAGAAAATCCTAACTGAAGCAAATACAGAATTAAATCAAATAATTGAGCTGAATTATGTTATGATGTTAATGACCCCCCAGTACCAGTGGGTTGCCAAAGAGTGAAAAACGAAAAGGATTGCAGATTTTCTTTCTATTTAGGTTATTGTTACAGAACCTGATACGCTATATCTCTCTCCTGGACAATTTGATGGTTATGCAAAATTGCTTTGGTTGAGTATTATAAATGGTCCAGGTTACTAAAAACATATGGAAATGGCCTGAAAGTTTTTCACGACATTGTTCTTTGATTTTATATGTCAATTCATTTAAGGTAAATGATGAAGAAGATTTATAAACAACAAAAAAATACATGCTAGCTATTTCTACAAATTTATTGTTTTTTACTTTATTATTAAATATTTTCACTGTGCTGAAAATTGAAGTCAATAGAAAATTCACTATAAAATGAGGACTTTAACAAGTCTGTAAAGTCTTTCAAATGAACCTAAAAATACGCTGAGACAAAGTCACCCGATCTATGAGGGTGCTTATTACTTTTTCTTCTGAAATCAAAATATGCATAGGTAGTTTTAATGAGCATATTTTTTAGCACAAAAAAAAAGCCGGGTGAAACTTTAAAAATGGGTCAAAGTCACTCGACTTTACGGTACTCACAACCTATAAAACTTGTGAATGAATATCATATTGTTAAATTTCTTACCTGGATTCTGACATGTCCTCTTCATTTTCACTTTTAATATCAACTTCCTCGCAACTTATAAAATTCGATTTAATCAAATACTCATCATTACATCTTTTCAGATTGAATTCCCTAAAAAATTAATTATTTACTTTTATATGTCATATACTACTACATGTCCGGCTTTAGTTGGGTGTCTGGCAACCTTATTTACCATACCTCATTTTTATCACAACTAGAAAAAATGCAATTATACACAAAAGGAAGGTTTCAATTGACCTTAGTTACTGACGCGACCATACGAATTATTCAAATCACAGTTACTTACAAATCCGGATCGATTTTAATATCATTGATTTCTTTTTTAATGGTAGCATGATCAACTAGACCAATGACAGCTTCATCTGGAGATCTCCTAGAAATATTAAAAATCCTACTTTAAAATGTTTTAGAGAGATCATTATTTCACTGTAAATAATAAACAAACACAATAACTGCTTTTTACCTGTGATCTAAATCCTCCTTTACGCTTTCAAAAGTTGTGTTTTCATATTTGATAGAAGAATGTTTTTTCAGTGAAAAATTTACTTCTGATGGTGTTTCTCTACAAAATACATGCCAATAAGTTTTGATTTAACTTATAAATAAACATAATTTTTGAATAATGCTCAAGACCTTTATTCTACGGTTTTTAGTAAAACATTCTTTATGGAAGTAGAAAATCAACACAGAATATCAATTAGTCAAAAATGTTTGCTAATTTATACTGGTGACAATCTCAAATTGAAAGACGATATGGCTGCATTAAATAAAAAGCAATCCATGGAATGTTATGTTAGTTTGGGTTACATATTATACTCGAATAGCATTCTGAGGTCTTTCTAGCCAATATTTTTTAAATTTCTTATTTCTATTGCAGAAGAGCCAATAAAAATATGCATCAGTTTCTGACTCATCTTAGACATAAAATGTTTTAACTTACTTCCAATATCATTAAGATAAATTAAAAATTATAAAATGTTCAGAATGAATGTATTGAAGACTTCATTGAAACAAAAAAATTCCTGAATTGATGAAACTTCTCTAACCGTGCAATGGAAGATAGTTTAATTTAGTTACATTTAGATGTGTATTTTATTTTTGTATATATTGGATATTAATCCTCAATTAATCATAGGTAATGAAAGTATTGAAATTCTAACTTGTACTAAATAATTGGGCCTACAGATTGGCAATTTGCTTACATTTCAAACACACTGTGATTACATACAGAAAAAAATTGTATTTTTTTAGCAAACTGTCAGCAAATAAGTCATATCAATCAACGCTAATGGTTTATAATACTATTATTCAGCCTTATTTTGGTTTCTGTGCGTCAGTTCTTTACATGTTCAGTTTAAGTAGGACTAATAGACTTCAGGAACTCCAGAATCATGGCATGAGAATTATATTGAGAACACAGCGCCTTACACAAATATCTTTCATGTTAAGCTCTTTAAATTGGCGCTCTGTTTGCAATAGATTATACACACTTACCATGATATTTATATATAAAATTGTAAATAATTTAGCACCTATTTATTTTAAACAGTTTATTATTTTCAACAGAAATGTTCATGATTACTCTACCACTCTTTTTATTTCAAAAACAAATTTTAAGAGTACAATGAATTCATTTTTTAGGGGCTTTCAGGAATTTAACAGCCTTCCACATGAAATCAGGGGTCTACCCTCAATTAAGCATTTCAACAATTGTCTGAAGGTCTAGATGCAGAAAAGGAATTGATTTGTCTCATTTGGCGTTTCGAATGTTGTGGACCGTTATATTAGTATTTCTATGGTTTAAATTACTTATAGATACTGGTGTAATAATTAAGGATATTGATTTTTCTTGTATGTATAATAGGTGCAACAACCTACTTAAATAAAGATATACATATTTCATTTCATTTTATTTCATTCATTTAAATTTAAAACGTGTGTATTTTTATATTACATTTCATTATATTCTAATGAAGTGAAAATTAAGTTGTAAGGTTATTGAGAGCCTGTCACCCGTATAACTTGAGAAGAACGAAGTATCTCTTTAACACGTTTTTCCAAGCAATGAATATTGCTTAGACATGGAATGAAAAATCATTATCTGGCAGTGTCGAGCTAGGTGACTGCTTTGAAGGCTTATAAATAACAAGCAGATTCCTAAAGATTATGTGCAACAGAACATAAAAATTTAAACATATGCTGGACATCATTTAGATCAAGTTCTGTATTTAAGTATATTATGATATACTAAAATAAAGTAAAATGTAGAAAATACGGAATTTAATTAATGCCAATCATAGCCTATCAATTAATTGAATTTGTTTCTTCTGGTTTAACTGTGCTCACAATGCATAAAACATGTATATATAAATCTCGCAGTGTTAAATTTCTTACTTGGATTCTGACTTTATCTTCACTCGTAATATCAACTTCCTCATGACTTATGAAGTCAGATTGAATTAAATAGTCATCATTGCATATTTTCACATTGGATTATTTACTTTTATTTCATGGTTATACATAAAATTTAGATTAATTTATTTTGTAGACAAATTATGATTTTCGGGCCAGGATTCAATTAACCTCAGTTATGACACCATCGCCATCGTACAAATTATTAAAATCATAGTTACTTACAAATCCGGGTCAGTTTTAACAGTAGCAAGCTCATCTAAACCACTGCCAGTTCTGTCTGAAGATCCCCTAGAAATAATAAATATCCTATTTTAAAATGTTTCAGACAGGTTATAACAAGCAGATTCCTTAAAATCATCTGCACCAAAACTTAAGATTTTAAAAACATTTTTGCTGGGAGGCTAAATATCATTTAAATAAGTTTTGTATTTAGGTATTTTATTCCTAGTAAGGAGTAAGGTAAAGTAAAATTGACACAATTGACTTCCATATGTTCATTATATAGAGAAGATATCTAACAGGGCTATGAAACTGTTGGAATTTGTTCTAAGATCTCTGAGAGATTTCAGCAATGTTTATGTTCTTAAAAATGTGTATTGTGTTGTTGCTCGATCAAATTTGGAGTATGCAAGTACAGATTGGTCGCCTTTCTATCAATGCCACATGGTCCAATTAGAGAAGATTCAACGAAGATTTCTAAGGCACATTGCATGAAAATATTAATTATGATGAACTTTATGCATTGCTGAGCCTGCCGAGATTTAGTGACAGAAGGAAGTATGTGGAATTATGCAAGCTTTTTAGATTGTTGAATGGCACAATGCACATTGTGCTCTCTGTTGCAATAAGTTTGAAATATACAGTGTTGCTTCTAAGAGTTTCGTACTCTATGTACCATATGTCATGTCATGTGTCATCACTGTCCTTGTTGTCAGATGTCAAAAAATATATAGTAAGTCCATTTTGGTCACACCGAATTGTACGCGTGCTTTTTATTTCATCCTAAAAACCTCCCTTTTTAGAACACTGCTCAATACTCTCCTACCCTTCTCGGTCAAGTTAATTTGTAAGTGTCCGTTAGGTGTAGTGGAATATTTACATAAAAGACCTTAGAACCAAATATGGGGTTAATATGCCTAGCCACAGATGTATAGGTTAGCCAATGACTTGCCTGATGATGTCAATATTTATGGTATGTCCTTGCTTCAGTATAATAGCATAAATAGTATATAGTTCTGACAGTTTGTAACTTATTGTAATTTTGTTTAAAAATACCTGACATGTTTTTTTTATATATGTATATATGTGCCTTGTTAGAATTTATAGCTTTTAAATAGCAGTTAGGTGTTGTAAATGGATATTGTACCATAAATAAATTATTTTTATTATTATAACATTGTGTGGCCAGGGATGATTAACGGAGGTAAGAACTACAATACAGTACAAATATTGCTAATGTTTAAAATAATACTGGATGGGAATTATTGATGGATGGACAACATTAGAATTTTATTTGTCAATCTTAATTGTCTTGGATTTTGTATAGTCAGGATTTAGTAACTTAGTGTAATGGGATAACCTTATTTCTTCTTTTGTTTTATAACTCTTACTTGTAAGTACTCTTGCCCGTGTTTATAGGAGTGAGTAAATAAATAAGATATGAGCAATAACAATTAATACCCACAATAATGATTTTTGAATTAGGTGCAATGTGCAATGCCATAGTTATGATTATAAAGGCACATGAGGCAGTGAATGACAGAAATCTACCTACTAAAGTGGGGTTCTGACTTGTCAGTTTTGCTGAAGCAGTTTGACTGATTCAGTGATACTGATCAAATAAAGAATGTGAGAATACGTTTTCATTAAAAATGATCAGTATATTAGTATATTCATACTTTCAGTTAAAGTGAAAACTAGTTCTACTTAATAATGAATACCAACTGAAGTGTGAGAACATACTATGTTCAGTGATTTGTTTAGTTTGGACGTTAGACATATTATTTGAGAGTAAATATCGTTAATCAGAATGGTTTTTCATGGCGTGTGAACAAACCGATGCATTTTTGGACAATTCTGACTGATAAAATTATTTTGTAATTAATTTGCTAATTGTCAAGCTAATTGTAAACATATTTGGCAAACAACCGGTTTCAATTTTGTTTTTGGCATTTTATGTCTACGAGAACGAAATCACTGATAGAATTGTCTGGACCAGCTGGATGTATTCAGCAAAACATGAAACGTGTGAACAAAGCGGCGTTTATTCTCATTTTCATTAATAATGAAGAATCAGTTAAAATGATTCATTCAAACTGACAAGCCAGAACCCCCCTTCAGTTATAGAGCTTACGAATAGACAAGAAAAACAATAACTAGAAGTTAAGTAAAGATTAAATCCAGCCAGAGATAAATCAATTACTGTAATTAGAAGTTAAGTTAAATTAATCAAGAGAAATATGAGCAATAACAAATAATACCCACAATAATGATTTTTTTAATTAGGAGCAATGCACAGATATAATAACATGCCTATGGTGCAATGTCATAGTTATGATTAGATAATAAACACACATGAGGCAGTGAATGACAGAAATCTACTTATTTTCCAACATGTAAAAAGTAATCAATCAGCCACATAAAGATCATAAAATGACCAAACAACTTAACTTTTACAAGAAAAAAATTAAGTACTTACTCAATAAAATACTGATCATTATCTTCTTTAATCTTAATCCGAGATGTATTAGGCTGATCAAACTGACAATAAATCTCTTCCATATATTTTTCTATGATCTCTTCTTTAACTAGGTTTGCCATCCTTTCCAGACGAATTACAATTACTAATTCTGGTATTCGCTTACATACACCAAAATATTATCTTTATATTCGTTATTTTTTTTTAGTGTTTTATCTATGCTCACCTCAAAGGTAAAAAAACTAAAAGGAAAAGTGAAAGGTGAAACATAAACAAAACAGAGGCATATTTTGACAAGCGGGTACGGACAGTGTAAACTTTGTAGTCTCGAGCCGTTGAGCCGCGAGCCAGCTGAGGAACATAACGAGAAATCTGGCGCCAATTTTTTCGTTTGTTGTGCTAGCACATATTGTAACTAAACGAGACGCTAAATCCCTAGTTACGATTCAACAGCCGGGGTATTATAATGGCTTTGCATGTCCCTCCGCTCGCTTCGCTCGCTACGGGGGCTCAATCAACAAGAACTAACCAAGTGCTAACCAAAACTAACCCAAGGCTAACAGAAACTAACCCAAACTAACCCAAAATTAAGGAAAAAGATAAATTAATAAAAAAAACATATATTTAACAAAAAGGTAAACAAAACATCTGTCGCGACCGGTGGGAATCGAACTCGCAGCGCAGGAATGACAGTCAAGCACCCTGCCTATTGCACCACCGAGGCGTTAGAGGAGTTTTGCTAGAACGTAAAGACATGGAACACGTATGACGGCCATAGGAATTGGAATCACTCGATAAATCATTTGATATCATTGTGATGTCAGAGACCCATAATGTGTACTGCAAAGGTGATTTTAATATTCCTGGATACATAGTAGCTTTTAATGAAAGTGCGTTAAATAGATGTGATGGATGCCTTGTTTACGTCAAACAAGAATATTATATTGATTTTCAGGTTGTGTCGGATAACAATTTAAAAATTGCTCAGGTCACGCTGACCAAAAACAGCAAAACTATTAGTATTTTGGCTACATACAGATGTTTTGCTTTAACACCAGTTAACTATCTGGAAAATTTGGAAAGAATACTTCGCAATATAAATATGGAACAGGACCCTGTTTATGTGTTTGTCGGTGACATGAATATTGACTTGTTGTCTACAGAGTCAGAATTAACAAATGACTATCTTACCATAATGCATGGGAATGGGTATGGAAGTACAATAAATGACATAACTAGAAGATCTGAGAATGGTGGTACATGTCTGGACCACTGTTTTGTAAAGTGTCCAAATGGTTTGTTCGGCAGTATTGATTCTGTTATATTGGAAAGTGATCTCACGGATCATTACCCCATCTTGGTCAACATACCTTTGGAAAATATTGCTAATGGTTCAGTAAATAAGAGAACCCAATGTAAAATGCTAAATTATGAGAAACTATCGGAAATGATGGTGATGGAGAATTGGGGTGATGTTCTGCGGGAGAATGATGTAGATGTAAGTACGAATGGGTTTTTGAATAGATTGGCAGCTATGATTGCGGAATCCACTATTGTGAAGACGATAACTAATAGAAAGAGGAGAATTAAGCCATGGATTACTGGTGGCCTCTTGGTATCAATTAAAACTAGAAATCGTTTAAAAAAAGAATGTGTATCTAATCAGAATAATAATATACTACTAAATAGGTACAAAAGTTATAGGAAAATTTTAAGTAAGCTAATTAAAAATGCCAAATACTCATACTATAAAACTTTAGCAATAGAAAATGCACACAATCCGAAAAAAACATGGAAAGTTATTAAAGAGGCCACCAATGATCAGGACAGTGCGTCGAACATAAACTGTATAACAAGTCATTCGAATATAGAATTGACGGATAAAAAGATGATAGCGAATGAATTTAATAATTATTTTGGTAGTATTGGAAAAAGACTGGCTGAAGAAATAGGGCAGAATGGTCGTGGGATGGACTGTGTGGAGGAGAGGGGGATGCAATCATTTTTTTTAAGTCCTGTCTCGGATGATGATGTAGAGAAGGCTATAATGGGACTGAAAAATGGAGTAAAAGGTGGGGAAGACAATATTTCTTCTGATTTAATTAAAGCATATAAAGATTCATTGGTAGGGCCGCTGAAACACATAATAAATCTTATTTTTAGTACAGGTGTTTTCCCTAATGTTTTAAAGACTTCCATTGTTTTACCACTCTATAAGCAAGGCGATAAAAAATCATTATCTAACTATAGACCAATCGCATTGACTAGCTCCTTCAGCAAAATAGTTGAAAAATGTCTCAGGGAAAAATTAATACGTTTTTTAGAAAAAAACAACCTACTTCACAAGAATCAATTTGCTTTCAGGGCTAATATGAGTACTGAGAATGGACTTGTGAGAGTATCAGAAAGAATTATGAAATCATTGGATCAGGGAAATAAGGTTATTGGAATCTTCTTGGATTTGAGAAAGGCTTTCGATACTGTGTCACACCAAATTCTTCTGAACCGTTTAGATAATATAGGAATTCGTGGTATCACGAACAGGCTAATTGAATCTTATTTGAGGGGCAGGATTCAGGGTACAAAAATTGCAGATCAGGAGAGCGATACAATTTCAGTTGAATTTGGTGTGCCACAGGGGACAGTCCTTTCACCTTTATTATTTATCATATATATTAATGGACTGCTGAAATTATTGGGTGAGGACATTGTCTTTTGCTTTGCTGATGACACTGCGATAATTATAAATGGTGATAATTGGGAAATGGTAAAAGAAAAAGCAGAATCAGCTATGCATAAAATTAAGAAATGGCTTGATACAAGCTTACTTTCTTTGAACTTGGACAAAACTCAATTTGTGGCCTTCTCTCTTTCTGCACGTACATTGCCTGACTTTCAGAATTTAAAAATGCACGAAGCACACTGTAATATTGAGATACAATGTAACTGCAACAAATTTATTACAAGAAAATCTTCATTAAGTTACTTGGGGGTAATCTTTGATGAAAATTCAAATTGGAAAGAACATGTAAATTACGTTACTAAAAAAATCAGAAAACTTATCTATAAATTCTATGAATTAAGAAACATTCTCTCTTTCAAGACGCTAAAAATCATTTACTTTGCTTTAGTTGAATCAATATTAAATTATGGGATAGTAGTATGGGGTAATTGTGGGTCATCAACACTTTCAAAGTTATATGTAGTACAAAAATGGGTTTTGAAGATTATTTTGTTTAAAAAAAGACGATATCCTACGGATATGGTTTTTAAAGAAAGCAGTGTGCTTAGTCTGGAGCAGCTATACATTAGTTCAGTTGTGAGATTCATGCTGAAATTTAATTACTTTAGGGAGAGTTTAACACATGGATTAAACACTAGAATTGTGCAGTTGGGAAATGTGGAACTGCAGAATCCTAGACTCACGCGCTGTAGGAATCATATATATTGCGTTGGTCCAAAAATTTTTAATGATCTTCCAGCCAGTATCAAAGGAAAGGAATATTCTAAAGTCAAGTCTCTGGTTAAGAAATGGATTGTAAATAGTAACTATAAAATAGTATATTTGGTTTAGAATTGTATGTTCTATTTTGGTCTTTTCATGTGAGGGACTTTTTAATTGTTTTTTTTTTTTGTTGTTTCAAGGATATAATTATCATAGGTAGTTGGTAAAGTATTTCATAACCTACTATAGATAAATTAAATTATAGAAATAGGTGCACACACAATATTTTAAATATCATTGTGCACCGGAGTGTTAGCAGTTGGAGCATTATACCTACACATATATTATATTTAAGAAGTACGAATGTTGTTGACTTTGGTGTCCAGAATGTATTTATTCATGTTATTGCTGCTAATAAATAAAAATAAATAAAATAAATAGGCTGGCTCGATGACTCGCGGCTCGATGACTCGCGGCTCGAGACTACAAAGTTTACACTGTCCGTACCCGCTTGTCATATTTTGAGCCAAATTTTCGCGAATAAGTGTTAGTCCACATGCATACGTGATAACGGATCCGTTGTGCCCACGTGACCAACAACATCCAATTGTGTATCAGGAGAGCGACTTGAGTGGCGGATGCTGTGACAGTATCGCTACATTCCATGCGTGCGCGCGCACCTGCGCGTCATGTCTTCGTGATGCAACCAATCGTTTGTATGTGCCCTGGGAGGGTGGTCTAGGGGTTTGCATGATTAGCCTTCACTTCGACGACTCGAGTTCAAACCCCGTCGGTGTTTAAATTTTTTTTTAAGGTTACATTTCTAAACTGTTTTTTTCTTGTTTTTGGGTATATCTTGGGTTAGATTGGGTTAGCACCTGGTTAGTTTCCTTTTCTTGAGCCCCCGTAGCGAGCGGTAGCGAGCGGAGGGCCATTCGAAAAGTGAAATATGGCATGGAATGTAGCGATACTGTCACAGCATCCGCGAGTAGCGACTTGACTCTCCGTCAAGGTCAAAACGGATGAAAGTTGGTTAATTTTAACTTTTTCGGTATACGTATCCATTTGAGTGTGATGGTTGCGGCTGAGTGACAGAGAGAGATAATTTTAAAATTTAAAATTTTGGCAGTTGCTTGACAATGTCAAGTTAATGTTTAGTTGATGAAATTAATGAACAATAAATACTTAATATAAAATGGAAGAATCTCCCTATAAATCTGGATACTGCGGTTGGGTCAATCACTCTGTTTGTGAAAACTATTTGGAACATATCGGTTTTAAAAATCGGTTTATACCTAATGATAGTGCCATTAGCACAGCTTATACCGTACCGAATCAGTTATTGAACTCTACGTCGGCTCCTTTGATGTCGATGAAGCCAGATTTGACTTTTTCATGCTTTCCTCATTTTTCGCGCATGCCCTTCATATATTATAAATGTTAGGTTTTAATGGCCAGCTGGAACTCAACAGAGACGGACTGGGTTTAATTTAGTTTACATTTTTAGTAAATTAAATTAAACATGATATGTAAGTGAAATTGATAAAAAAGGGTAAACGAGATCGAGAATGATCAGTCATTTATACATAACCATGAATATGGTGTTTATAAGTGTAAAAAATATATATAAATATTTTGATATGAATATAGAATATCAATTTTTCTACAGCCGCGTGCAAAATAACTAATTACTAAATTGAAATGAAATCGCAAAATCGACAAATGCCGTGGATCCTTATTTTGCGCCCTAGCGCGAACATTGAAAAGAAAAATCTCACTTTTTCCGTCGAGTGTGCTATGAATGGTCATGGAAACCGAAGATAAATAAATGACAGTCGTGCTTTTGTTACAGTTTGTTGCTGGCAATCCTGTTCTAGCTCGAAGCCCGAATATAATATGTCAAAACTGATAGTCATTTGCAAATTTCAGAATAAGTATAGAGAAAAATGTGGATTTAATTTTAAAAAATGCGGCTGTAGAAAAAGTTCTGTGTGTTTTTCGAGCGCAAATTAAGATTGCCGTTTTCGAAAGATTACTACGAGCAGAAATTTTATCAAAAATGTGTTCGTGTCAAACGGCCTTAATAAATTGATATTTCGTCACTCGAAGCCATTTATATAGTAGTAGGTATGTGACATTGTTCACTACTTATTTCTAATGAAATTTACATACAACTTTTGTAATATTAGTGTGACGGTTCTAAATTGGTTGCCTTTATTATGGGATGCTAAGAGGCTAGACAAAACTACAATTTATGTCTCAAGTTTAAAAAGATAAACTTCCTGCAGAAGGTAGCCAAATAATTATCGACGAAGAATATTAATTTATCATGCAATGTGATATGAATGAACTATACTTTAATCTCAATACCTAATCTAAACATCTACTTACAACCTTTCTTTTATCGGAAAACTAAAATATCCTGAAGCTGGATTGGCTTTCTTGTACCTTTTGCAGACAAAACAACGTACGACCATGGTTAACATTGAATACACTTTAATGATTAAATGTCCAAAAAGTTAACACACTTAAATAAATCACCGAACAATCGAGCACAAATAATAACGCGAAAACAATCCAATTTAAGAACCTAACCTGCTGCTTCTTGTCAAAAAATCGCGAGTCCAACGCTGTGCGGTGTGTTCAGTTTCCGACTCAACCTCCGTTTATGTCTCTTCGATTCGGCAAACTGTCGTAATAGAAAAAGATAACACTACATTGGACACCAGACCGGTACTGTTATTCATAAATAAACGAAGTCGCCCTCATATAATTCGGCTCGTTGCAGACGCCAAGAATATGAGGAAAATGCTCCTATTGGTTGGATTTTATTGCTTCAAAACACGTGGAGAGTTAAATAACTGATTCGGTACGGTATAAGCTGTGCCATTAGTATGGAAAAAACATTGCAGGTGACATTCTAAAATAATAAAAAATCTGGACTGGTCATCTTCCAACTCGCGAAACAATATATTTCCACATCCATAAAGGTTTCGTGCTTCCTCAGTAAAAATTGGTCTTGTCGATATATTGTCCTGCATATGGGGGCTTAGAATTTTCTTCGGTTATTTTTGCTAAATGTGCTACAATATGCGATATACAATACAAACTAAATTCAAATTGCTGCAATTAAAAAGGAAGTCGATGCGCATGTCAAAACACATACGGATGCGTATCACGGAAGTTCCATGTGGATGGGCAAAATTCAACGTGTGCGTTTCACGTATACGGATATCCGTCATGATACAATAATTGTATCATGGATATCCGTGATCACGTATGCATGTGGACTAACACTAAGACGCGATAAGCAGGTTACAGCGGTGCATTTTGGCGAATAAGTCATGACGTCACGCTTAAAGACGCTTTAAGCGGAATCTCGCAGCCTCAAGAGGACGCCAGAAAATTTGTCAGCGGTTGGAAGTGGGGAGATGACAGATGACACAAATGACAGTTTAATTAATTGTTTGTTTATGTTTATTTTTGGTGATTTTGGCTTTGCATATTCGAAAAATCAAAAAGAAGTCCTCATTTAAGTATTTATTCATCTATTCTTCACAATATACACTCCGACAATGATGTCCTCTTTCATATATAGAAATAATTTGCTGTACTGGTAATCAAAATGGTTTTTTAAAACGAGCTTCAAAACGGAAAATCCTAGATCTTGACTGTTTTTATCTTAGATAAATAAAATGTCGCTATTATTTATTAATTTCACTTACTTTAAACAATAAATAACGATTATTCCTACAATTACTAAATTAAATTAAGGTTACGAGAAATGTCATTACGTCATGCTTGTAAAACATTCATTTTTGCGAGCAAATAAGTTATTACGTCAGACTTTAAGCTGCTTAAAGACATCTTTGAAGACGTGATCTCGCCTTTTGTATCATGGCAAAATCCATAAACACAAGAGGTGGCCCTACGCTTCCTCTCACCTCAAACCGCGCAATCGGTAGGAGTGTACGTCACAGGGCGACCGCGTCGTATAAATGTCGGTCGCTCTTTCTCTCTCTCCCACACTAGCATAAATAGCACTATTTCTTTCTGAAATGCATTTAGCTCATTCACGGTAAATAATTTACCGTGGCTCATTTCTGTCTATAATTTTATTATATATTGTTGGATAGTTATATGAAAAATGTGAAATTAAGAACAAAAAACTAAGCAAACATAATTGATAAGCTATTGACATAACCTAATTATGTAATTACGATTTAAATTACCTGATATTTACCTATTATGTGATTTGATTAGGACTATATACAAATAATGTACCTTTAGGTACGTATTAAATTTTAAATTTCTTAACTTGAGAGACATTATTTTTAATATACATACAACATAGGTATACGTATTCGAAAGATGTATTATAAATTCCATTATTTAATATTTATGTTTTATTAGAACAGAGGACAAATTACAAAGTACTTTTAAACAACAAAAAATTATTAAATAGGTATATTTGCAAAGAAAAAATTAATTTAATACGGATAAATTTGTCCTAAACAATTTATTTTTTTAACACGGATATTTAAATCATTTTATTTAATATTTCGTAACAATAATTAAAGTTCGTCAAACTTAAACGTAGATAATGTCTAACTTTTTGAAAATAAACTATATGGGGATAAATTTGTGGATTCCTGGTACCTATTTATTCATGAAACTATTTAATACAATTTTTAGAAATAACATTTTCCAATCAAATAAGTTCTTTTACGTCCCCACAATAAATAGTTAAAACCACAGATTATCTAAACGTGATCTAAACGAAAACGATAAAGTAAGGTTTAGAAAATCAGCTAATTGCATTTACCCTTCAATTATTTGGGTGGTCAAGATCCAAGATCCAATCATATCGACTAACCCGATCACTTTCCGTACAGGGTGTTCACCCATAATGCCCCCCCCCCGTTTAACTTTGTTAATTTTTAAGCTACAAAAAAAAATAAAAAACAAAATTGTAGGGTTTTTAATGTAGTTTTTGCACACGTAAAGGAAGAAACAAAAAATTATACAGTATACAGGGTAGATCAAAAAGAAACATTTTTTTAAATCTAGCCCCCATTTTTTATTCGATTTTTCGATTCTACGTAAAATTCTAAGGATTTTTAATATAACACACTATATGCCTATTTCTAATACTTTAAGAATTATTGACAGTTGAATTCGCTATTTTGTTTGTTCTTTTATTTTTTTATGGCAACAGCCACCTAAGAATATAACTTTTTGTTTAGCTTTTGAAGTCATTGAGGTGAAAATATTGAGTTTCCTCAATTCGACCTCATTGCTTTGAGTGGTGATTTTGTATCTTCTGTTTTAAAAATGATTAAAGAATTATTATTATAATTAAAAAATAGCGACTTCAACTGTCAATAACTCCTAAAGTATTAGGAATAGGCATATAGTGTGTTATATTAAAAATTCATAGAATTTTAGGTAGAATCGAAAAATCGAATAAAAAATGGGGGCTAGATTTAAAAAAATGGTTCTTTTTGATCTACCCTGTATACTATAAAATTTTTTGTTTTTTTGTTTACGTGTGCAAAAACTACATAAAAAAACCTACAATTCTGTTTTTTATTTTTTTTTGTAGCTTAAAAATTAACAAAGTTAAAAGGGGGGGACATTATGGGTGAACACCCTGTACAGGATGTCCCAAATTCGAGCCTCATCATTGGGATCTCGGAAACTAGAAGAGATACGAGGTCGGTTAAATGGAGGCAAAGTTGCGCAATTTGATGCTGATCAAAATGCCACCTTAAAAGTTAAAAAAATCCGACTACTTCCGAAGATATTTAGAAAAAAACGAATATTCGCGATTTCATTTTTATTTTTTTATGACCCTATTTGATTAGATATAACAAAATGAATTTCATATTCTCATTGTTACTTTTTCTGTTCTACAAGATGGTGTTATCAGATTTTGAAAAGGACGTTTCGTCTTTGGGCTGCCATAATCAACTTTGTTTTTTTTAAATACGGCCCTGGATTTTTTATTACGGACTTTAAGAGCTTCTAGTGTCTCAAAACCAATAATGTATCGCACTTATCCGAAAAAGTCATTTTAATAATTTCCTGGTAAATTCTTATCAAAAATATGTTTTCTGTCTCTCTCTAACACATGAGGTCTTATGGAAAATCCCATTAATATAAATTTTTCGAATAAGTGCGATACATCATTGGTTTTGGGACTTTAGATGCTCTCAAAATTTGTAATAAAAAATCCAGAGCCGTATTTAAAAAAACAAAAGTTGGTGATGGCAGCTCAAAGACGAAACGTCGGTTTGAAAATCTGATGACACCATCTTATAGAACAAAAAAAATAGCATTGAGAATGTAAAATTTATTTTGTTATATCTATTCAAATAGAGTCATAAAAAAATTAAAATGAAATCGCGAATATTCGGTTTTTTCCAAAAATCTTCGAAAATATTCGGAATTTTTAAACTTTCAAGATGGCATTTTGATCAGCATCAAATTGCACAACTTTGCCTCCATTTAACCGACCTGGTATCTCTTCTAGTTTCCGAGATCCCAATGGTGAGGCTCGAATTTGGGACACCCTGTACAATGCTGAACGATCGGAAATATCATTCTGGACTCTCAATTCTGCACATCAGGATCAGTAATCTTTGTGATAGGGTTTATCCGATCATAGTTACCATAAACACCTATAGTAGTATACTTACCGCATTTGCATTTATTGAATGCCAAATTATGAAATTATAACCTACACCAGCGAATATTAACTACGATAAGAAGATTCACTCTCTACGGCGGCACGTCAACGGTATGTCTCCTTCCCCGCGCGAAAACTAGCATGATACTGGCATGTGACCTTTGGATCCGGCGCACACTGGTCGAATTTCTAGGAAAGCTGGCCATAATAAGGTTTACCAGAAATAAGACATAAAAGTTATTAAGTTTTACACGTTTAATATATCGTGTTTTAGACAAATAATTGTTGAATTTTTTGCTCATCATCTGTATTTATATATAGGGAGTATCGATTATCACTAACGATAAAAATCATGTATAAAAATCATTTGTATGTTCTTAAATCGCTTTAAAAAAGGATTTTGAAAATTAAGGGCTCCTTCGTTGTAAAAAAAAGGGTTTTAAATTTTTAATTCGATGATCCAAATTTTGTTTTTGCAACGGTTAATTCAGGAGTCTCACGAGCAAAATGAATGTTAAGCGGACGACAGAAACGCGTGATGAGAGCCTGCAATTTTGCCATACATGTATTTCAGAGTTATCGCTATTTTTAAAAATTGATCTAATAGGGACGCAACTAGTAAAAAATATAGAAGCATCAGTGCAGCTGTTGTTCAAAAACACTTGCTTATATTCTGAATATCCGAAGGTAATATCAAAGCCATATTTACAAATTAAAACTAAATTATAAATTTTTATCTGCTAATTCAGCCAAAGTATTTATTACCTCTTTTTATAATAACATCAGTCTTGCATCAGCAATAATGATTCTACCGAAATTTCACCTTCAGTTTCACTTACTACAATATTATGGGATTATGGGTGGGCGACAATAATCGATTATTCGATTCACTTTTAAGAAATTATCGATTAATCTACTTATCGATTAATATTTCAGAAAATATCGATAATTGATTATTTCGATTAATCGATTATTCAATTATTTCCTAAATATTAAGAGTTTAATCGATTATTCAATTTCTTGCCCACCCGTACCGATGACTTTACAACAGATATAGCTTTTAAAATTCCAATTTAATAATGCGTTGCGTTAAGGGTAATTTAAACTTGAATTTAAATGACATTTGAAAATACTTTCAGTACAACATATGAAGCAAAAAAAAACAGAGAAACGTAAATGCTCAAACAAGACAGCAGCAGAGAAAACTGCGCACGTTACAAATTTAGCCAATAAGGGATCATCATTTCGACGCGTCATTTTCTGATAATCTGGCTACAGTTGTTGCACAATTAGGTATAACACCAACACATAACCTCAACGGAGTGTTAGCACGTTAGCAGTATAGTACATCAGTCTTTATCTTTTTATTATGTATTTGGGCAAAACTATATGATAAGAAGGATCACTCTCCGCGGCGGCATGTCAACGGTGTGTCTCCTTCCCCGCGCGAATACTAGCAGAATATCGGCAGGCCATGATACAAATAAAACAATCATGTTGGCAGGCGACCTTTGACGCGGCGGCCATAGACCAGCTCATCCTTTTGTCAGATTAATTTTCAAGCCTAAATTCTATAGTCGAATCAATATTCGATAATATCGCTATTTTTTAGTTGTATTGTATTACAAAATAGGAATGAAATATACAGTAAAATTCTGCGAAACCTTTAACCAATTTTAAAATCACCCAAAACGCCAAAATTTAATTAAATATTAAAAGATGGGGCAAATTCGAGCAACATTTTCTACTTGATGTCTTTTGTCAGAATATTAGTATTCGGAAATATGGTGAAATCGTTAACACAAAATCAAAATCTTTTAAATATTAGTTATTACAAACCTTGAGTATTGTTATCAATATTAACTAATTAAAAACGTTAACTGATTTTTGAAACATCCAGTTGAATACAAACTTTATCAAAATATTTATTTGGTGATAATAATAAAAAAAAACCATAACGTAAGTTTGACAGGGCGCTGCAAACAATTCAGAAGATATCACTTGTGTTTTTCCAATGCCAACTAGAGATTAGAGTGCTATAAATAATTTCGTTATAAATTTGATTAAATATAGGTACCGCAAACGAAAATATCGTTTATGGCCAGCTTTTATTTAAATTCAACCTGTGTGCGGTGGAGTTGGCTGATCGTTACCAGGCAACGAAGAAAATCAACGACGATTCCTTTGTAGCGCTTTCTGGCCATTAAGTGGGCCTTCTTGTCGTAGTTAATATTCGCTGCCTACACCATAAGTATTTTATTCACTACAATTAGAATATAATATATATGAAGAAGTTACTGTTTGACCTCGCCCGAAGCGATGAATAATGAATAAAAAATGTCTTTATAAATAAGAAAAAACTACAATGAACTATGTTCGTAATACTAAAACAAAGGGTTGTGCACTATGTGCGCAAATCTGAAGTGAAACATCTTAAACTAGCCTTATGCATATCGTAACGGATTTGGTTAAAAAGTAGTTTTTTTAAATATACCACTCAATTAACAAAAAGGGAAGGCCTAAATGAAAAAAAATATTCTTCATAAAAGTTTCGCTTATGTCTTGCCAAGGTAATAGAGTAAATCCCATATTTTTTGCTTGTATACTAACAAAGATACCACAATAAATAACATACATATAACATTGAATTCTCGGCGTTCGCCGTCTACGTCTCTGGCGCGGGTTGCCGTGTGACGTATAACCTCTGCCCGCACTTTGCATTCTCCTCGCCATAAAGCTGCCGCGTAAGGCAATCTCTTGTGTTTACAGATTTTGGTATCATGGTCAGTAAGATAGCTCGTACTCACTGGCGGATTTGCAGTCTCGGCCGCCCTAGGCCCCAAGCTATCAGCCGCCCCTTTCTCAGCATCCACCATATAGACTACATAATGAAATTACTTTATTGCCAACTTAAACCTAGGCCCGGGCATTAGGGTAAATCCGCCACTGCTCACTCGCGGATGCTGTGACAGTATCGCTACATTCCATGCCATATTTCACTTTTCGAATGGCCCTCCGCTCGCTACCGCTCGCTACGGGGGCTCAAGAAAAGGAAACTAACCAGGTGCTAACCCAATCTAACCCAAAAACAAGAAAAAAACAGTTTAGAAATATAACCTTAAAAAAAATTTTAAAACACCGACGGGGTTTGAACTCGAGTCGCCGAAGTGAAGGCTAATCATGCAAACCCCTAGACCACCAGGGCACATACAAACGATTGGTTGCATCACGAAGACATGACGCGCAGGTGCGCGCGCACGCATGGAATGTAGCGATACTGTCACAGCATCCGCGACTCCACTGCTCGTACTCAAACTAACCTCTTCGGCCTCTTCCTCATACCTTCTCCTGGTTTAAATTGACCATGGCCTCTGCACCTGGGAGACAGTTTGTCAGCGCATTCTGTTAAGCTCTTTTTACTTGGACGCGTTTTATGAATTCATACTGCGCTGCAACTCTCCAATGTGTTAAAATACAGGAGGAATTAAATGAACCATTTTTGTCAAGATAGTTTAAAAGTCTTACCATGTGCCAGCACAGAAATCACGTAGGGATTTATGAACAACCACGCAGAAATCCCAACACCTAATTACTACGCATGTTGTAACCTGGGATTATTTTGAGTATAAATCATTTGGAAACACATGCAAGTTGCTGTATATCCACTATAATATGGCTTTTGTTAAATATATCCTGGGTTTTAGTTAGATAAGACAAACTATTTCGTAAAAAGTGCATCCAAAGTACGGGCACGTATTACAAGAAGTAATATTTAACTTTTCGCATGGCCCTCCGCTCGCTTCCTTGGTTCAACAAAAGGAAACTAACCAGGTGCTAACCCAAACTAACCCAAGACATACCCAAAATCATGAAAAAAAGTGTATAGAAACTTAACCTTTAAAAAAATTAAAAAACAAGCAACGGGGTTTGAACCCGGGCCGCCGAAAGCCGCCGATTTGAGACATAACCATCTAGACCTCTCGGCCACGAGGGCTGTTGCTGCAAATTGATTGCATCGCGAAGACATCTAATTCCTCTTGTATTTTAACACATTGGAGTGGTGCAGCGCAGTATGAATTCATAATCAAATGCTTATAAATTCCTCCTG
>JAEQML010063509.1:0-23069 GCA_016904865.1 Pissodes strobi
AAGGGGTTTTCATTCATCTGTCCTAAACCTGCAAAAAAGACCTACCGATAGTTAATATACTTACAGTCCACCATATATCACAAACCTCTTTAAAATTTATGAAATAAAGAATAATTAGAAATAAACAATTATGTTGCGCCTGTTCAGCAATGGATGCTTAGTTTAGGTATCAAATTATTAAAAAGGAGAAATAAAAGGCTATTTTATTCTGGGTCAAGCCAATAAGGACAGAACCACAATAATAAGAATATTTTTAGTTTCTTGTGATGGAGCACATAAATATGAATTATTATTGAAAACTGTATGTTTGTCCTGAGGTTTGTCCAATTCTTGGTATATAGTCAAAGTAAGGTACCCAAGTCGTGTATAATGCCCCCACCCCCCTTTATTTTTTTTTATTTTGGGTTGTACAGCCAATAGAAAGTATAGGGGTGAAGATATACACTCTTTTTGGGCATATAAAGCTTGGAAATTCATTACTATACGGGGGAGATAAAAAAGTTTAATTTTTTTCAATGAAACACTGTATTTTATAACATTTTTGTATTTTGCGGGAAATGCTACACACCTTTTATACATGTTCTACACCTAAATTAAAATTGTTTCTTAAATATTGATTCCAGGCAGTATATTTCAAATGGCTTTACTGAGAACAAAACAGTTTATACTTCTGTATCTTAGCTACTTAGTGGTACCACTTTCCGGTCAAACCAAAGTTCCAACTTTTCAACCGAAAGTGTAAAATTCAACACCTTCTGTCAGACCAAAAAGTGGTATGAGTAAAGAGTTCATGAAAACTAAGACAGGAAGGTTCAAATCTGTTGTTCTAAGCTAGTGATTGAAAACTTTATTAATCTTTTTTTGTATAAAATCATTAATTTATGAAAATATTAGTATATTTAGTATTTATAATATTGGTTTTAAAAAAACATAGAGTGCCTCCTAAATGTTTGCTCTCCTCCCAAAAGCAGACATGTATACAAGGGCTTTTTTATATAGTTTTTAATATATTCCTTATTTAAAATATGTGAAAATCGTTAATTTTGATGAAATGGATGCAATAAACACAAATTTTCACATATGGCACAATTTTCTTTCTCCTTGTTTCTGATTCTTATTTACAACCTCCCCCTCCCCCCAACACCTATATGTCCCAATCTGTGTACTTTATTGAGACTCATTAAGGCACAGATGTTTCATTTCAATAAGGTTTATAGCTAATAAAAAAAGCAACATCACAGCAATATTACAGCACATTTAATGATACTCATCATTATGAACTAACCTATAGTTCATACCCTAATTCTCCCACTCATATAGCTATAATTAAATACTCATTGCTTCATGTCCAGGAAATAAAAATACTTATAAACATTTTAATTCTTTAAATATTAATTCTCAGTGCTCCTTGTAATTTGAGTTGTTTGCGGCATATTATTTTAACAATAATCTTCAACTACATTCTGCATTTATAATTATTTATCTATTGATTAACATTATAAGCAATATAAAGTTGAAAACTGGTATGCAATGACCAGTAAGTTCAAATTGATTCCCATTTTGCATGCACATCAAAATTTGAAGAACATTCTCACGAACATTATATTTAAACAGGTACTTACTTTTTCATATCTTGGAATAATTCCAGTAGCAACTACTAAATAATCATACTCAATTTGGTGTCCTTCTGCTGATTTAACCATGTTCTTTTTAAGATCAAATTCTACCACTTTATCTTTTATCCAAGTACAGTTTTTAGGCAAAATATCTTTTTCATTTCGTCTTGTGCCTTCCATCTTTTCAACTCCTCCTCCGACGAGAGTGAAAAGGGGTTGATAGTAATGATCATTGCTAGGTTCTAATAATAAAAGGTCTGTCCGTTTAAGTTTTCTTGATAGTTTTGCTGTGATTGCACAACCTCCTGTACCCCCACCGACTACTAAGACTTTACAACTATATTCAGAACAGAAATAATTATAAATTTATACATTTTAGAAATATACATGCACAATTTACCTGTGACTTAAATTCCGAATATTTGTTAATGAAATATATCTTTTTATTACAGGTAAATCATATGAGCACTGAATTAGTCTGCAGCATCCGGAAAACATGTTCTATTAGTTCTATTGGAAAAACAAACCAACAACAAACTAAAAGGTAAATAAATAATAAAATGTCAAATTTTATAAACCCCTCGGTTGTTATTCTCGGCCCCTACCCCTACCCCCCAACAAAACCATTATGCCATATTTCAGGGTTGCCGGAGGAAAATTAAAAATTGTGTCAGATTTGAACTGAAATTGTACCAGATTCACCATTTTTGTACAGAATTCATATGATGTTTTTTTTTATAAGTACCGGATTTGACCGGAATGACAGGCTGCAATATTGCAAAGCTGCAATATTACGACACAGCTTATTCAATACCTAGCTACTCATCTCTATCGAAATCGGAAAGTTAGAGTGTCGGGCACTCATTTTTTTTTAATTATATGCGGGCACTGCCCATCCAGGGGCCCAATTCTTGAAATGTGGTGAATATTTTCAGCAGATATATCTCACCCGAGGAAGTGGTTATACGATGAAGTAGTATTCTTGAATACTGGGTGAAAAAATTTATGGTGAAACTAAAGTTGCCATTTGGCAACATCGAAATATCGTTTAAACAAGGTATCAATTTCGAAGAAAAACGAAAAGATTTAGCCGCTTTTCGATTTCTAATTTAATTTCTTGTTTTTGTTTATGTTGTAATCAATGTCCAATTGATAGGATAGGACTCAAGAGCAAATTACCACTGAAATTCAGTGGCAAATATTAAACGATATTTTGCGGTTTTTATTGTTTATATATTTCCGGCGTTCTTTTTAAAACCTACCAAAAAAAATACTTTCTCATTCCCACTTGATGACGTTAACCGTTAACCAATTTTTAGTTTGATGATTAATTTTCGAAATACCGTCATATTAGCAGAGGCGTTATAAGATCCTTTACACAAATAGTGCACTATATAAAAATCGGCCTTTCTTATTGATCGATCCGCATGGCCCTCCGCTCGCTTCGCTCGCTACGGAGGCTCGACGAGAAAAGGAAACTAACCAGGTGCTAACCCAAGACATACCCAAAATCAAGAAAAAAACTGTTTAGAAACATAATCTTAAAAAAAATAATAAAAAATAGCAACGGGGTTCGAACCTACGCCTTCCAGATGAGACCCAGCTGTATAAACCTCTACACCACGAGAGCTCTTGACAGAAATCTATTGCATCATGCAGACATATCGTAATACGAGATGGATCGACCAATAGGAGAGGTCGATTTTTACATAGTGCACTATTTGTGTAAAGGATCTTTAAACGCTTAGCGCAGTATATGGTTTGTTATAGGTGGCGTTGCTCTGACTGAAGCTCCAAATTAAAAAAGGTCGGGTGCATATATATAAAAAGAAGAATGGTCGGGTGGTTGGAATGTCAAAACGTCATTATGCCACTTGTCATCTTGTCAGTCAATTTAGGCGCCAAACAGCAAACAGCCAAACAAACACCGCAAAGATAGATTCGTAGATTTTAATTTAAATTTTGAAAAAGTGTGATTGTTTGTAAATGAGACTGATTATTTAGTGTATTAATTTTAAAATAGGTCGTATATTTTGATAATTCCTTACAAAATGACAGATTCCAATGAGCAAGACCTCCGGGAAGCACAAAGCCACTACCAAGATTTTTTAGATGATGAGGTAAGTGATATTTGTCATGTTTGTGTTCAGATAAATTATATATTATTTGATTATTTAGGAAGACCAAGGAAAATACACTCAGTTAATAAGGGATATGATATCAGATAAAAGTAAGAGAATAACGGTCAATGTAAATGATTTAAGAAAGAAAAATCCAGATCGTGCTGCAGCTCTGTTAAATAACGCATTTGAGGAACAACTGGCTTTTCAAAGAGCATTAAAAGAAATAGTTAATCAAGTAAATTATGAATACGCCAAAGAATGTGAGGAGTTTTTTATTGCATTTGAGGGAAGTTTTGGAAATAAGCATGTTACACCTCGAACCTTAACATCCAGATTTCTCGGAAACCTAATTTGTGTGGAGGGAATTGTTAGTAAATGTAAGTATAACCCATATTCACTTTCACAAGCTCCATCCTCACAATCCCAACCTCTGCAATTTATAATATTTGAAACAATACGTAATTGTCTGAGTGTATTATTGTGATTGAATTGCTGTTTTAAATTGTGAAACATTTATTAAGATGTAAGGAAGAATTTAAAACAGAAACTTAGTAACAATAATAAATGCTAAAACATCTATTGAAATGTAAGGCTCATTAACTTTTAAAATTACATATAGGTAGCTACCTAGTTCTTTTACTGAGAACTAGCTTACCTAAAGTGAGCCCTAAAGTTAATATTAATAACCAAACTAGATCAGTAATATATAAAAATTCCTAATAAAAGTTGTATGTTAAATTTGTTCTTTTTTCTTTTCCCTTCATTTTCTATTTTTATTTAGTATTATTAGCAAAGAAGTGTTCATTCAAACATTTAACTATATTGACACTGAATGAAAAAACTAGCAAGTAGGGCCATACAATGATTCTTACAAAACAGAAGGTAAAGTGTTATTATATTGCAGGTTCTTTAGTTTACCCAAAACTTGTAAGAAGTGTGCATTATTGTCAAGTAACTAAAAAGTTTATGGAAAGAAAATACACAGATCTAACATCTCTTGAAGCGGTTCCCTCTTCAGCTGTATATCCGACAAAGGTAAATAAGTCAATTTCTCACTAATCCTGTAATTTGAACAATATTCGTTCAGGTTGATATTTGTGATGTAAAACAGATCAATCCATCATCAATACATACATCTAATATTTCTGTTAGGAAGTAAAAAAATACAGCAATGATCTATTAGATAGAAACGCCGGAAAAATAATAACTTTGTCATGGGAAAAGCACATTTCCGAGGAGATGAAGATTTTTCAGGATCAATGCAGAAGGAGCTTTTTTATCTGGGTCGCGTTAGAATGGGGGTAACCCCTTGCTTTATTGAACAACACATCAAAAAGCAGTGCCCTGAAATTAGGGACCTTAAAGTTGAAACTTTGCCTGTTAAAGGTGAGACTATCTCTTTTAAGATAAGTATACATTCTGATTGTAGGGATGATTTTTTGAGACCTGATATTTGGCCTAAGGGGGTCATTCTGCGAAAATTTTGGGTAAACAAACGTAAGCCTGAAAATTTTCAAAGAGACCGGGGCAATCAAACCCTAGTTTAATAAACGGCTCTTCTCATCCAAGCATTTCTGTTTACTATATTAATACAGGTGGTATGAGAACAAAAATAAAAAGTTTTCAACAAGCATTGAGTTGTTGCTGTTATGACATTATTATGATAGCAGAAACTTGGTTAACATCTGACTTTTCTGATGCCGAAGTTGGAGTCTCAAATTATGACTTATATAGATGTGACCGTGAGTCAGGTTCAAATACCTTAAAGGTGCGTGGGGGTGGGGTATTGATCGCAGCTAAAAAACATTTATTCACACAAAAAATTATTATTCCCTCTGTTGAAGCTGATATTTATCAGGTTTACTTAACATTCAGTGTAAAAAATCAATCTTTTGTTGTTGGCTGTGTCTATATACCATCTCCATCGCCTTACCATGCTTATGTAGCACATTGTGATTCTCTAGATTGTGTAGTTGATGAGTATTCTGATAGTTTGTTTGTCCTGGCAGGAGATTATAACTTGCCTCAGGTTAGATGGGGTAATGATGATCTTGGTCTGACTGCTGATTATGAGCATAATGACTCGGTAAATATTATTGCCAACTATTTTAGTTTCCACAATTTTTTTCAAAAGAATATGGTTTTGAATAACAATGGAGTTCTTTTGGATCTGGTATTTACTAGTTTGAATTCAATTGAGGTAAGACCTGCTGTGGACACAATTTTTGAAAATAGCTTACATCACACAGCTATTAGCTTTGACATTTATTGTGAGGAAGACTGTGAGGTAATGAATTATGAAGAGTATTTTTATGATTTTAAAAATGGTGATTTTCTTTCAATTAATTATCATTTGGCTAGCATAGATTGGGATGCTTTGTTTAGTAATAAAACAACTAATGAAATTGTAACTTTATTTTATGATATTATATACTCTTTAATAGAACAATTTATCCCTCTAAAGAAATATAAAACTTCTACTTTTCCCTCTTGGTTCTCTTCTGAACTTCGCCATTTGATAATACAGAAAAAACAAATACATAAGAAGTTTAGAATTAGTGGGTTACAGGTGGATTATGAGCACTTTATGTCCTTAAGACATCAGTGTGAAGTTTTGAGGGATGCTTGTTATGAACAGTACATCAATAGAATGGAGAGCAACCTTTCTGCGGATCCAAAGTATTTTTGGTCATTTGTCCAAAGTAAAAGAGGGACATTTAATATTCCTTCTAGAATGACCTATAATGGCAAGGTTAGCTTGAATGCTAAGGACACTGCAAATATGTTTGCTGAGTGCTTTTCTTTGGTATACTCAGATGAACAACTCAATACTGTACCTTCTTTTAATTTTGAAAATTCAATTTGTTTAAGTGCTGTATCATTGTCAGTAACAGAAGTATATGATGTTATTGTTTCCTCTAAGAATAGGATGTGTTCTGGACCAGACGGAATCCCAGCATTTTTTCTTAAACAATGTTTGTATACAGTTACGAGACCCATATGGATTATTTTTAACTCTTCTCTTAGTTCGGGTTGTTTTCCGGCCCATTGGAAGAAAAGCTTTTTAAAACCGATTTTTAAATCTGGGAATAGAAGTGATATGACCAACTATCGTGCGGTTTGTAACCAATCAGAGTTACCAAAATTACTGGATTGTCTTGTTGGTAGGAAAATAGCATGGAATTTTAGAACTGTTTTTAATCTGGAACAATTTGGATTTGTGAAGGGAAGATCGGCTGATGTCAATTTGGTTTTATATGTTAATCACATATACAATAGTTTGGAGAGGGGATCTCAGGTTGACTCGATTTATACAGATTTCTCTAAAGCTTTTGATCGGGTCGATCATGGGATCCTCTTAGAAAAACTAAAGGCTCTAGGTATTGTTAACCCTCTTCTTCAATGGATATCGGAGTTTGTTGGAGGAAGAACTCAGGTGGTCAATCTTGGAGGCTCATTATCGGAGGAAATATGTGTGCCGTCAGGGGTACCACAGGGTTCCCATTGTGGCCCTGTTTTGTTTTGCCTTTTCTTGATTGATTTGGTGGACTATCTGAAAAATTGCAGTGTTTTGATGTTTGCAGATGATGTAAAACTCTTTAGAACCATTGAGTCTTCGAATGATGCTGTTCTTCTACAGGAGGATCTTCAATCGTTTTTTGATTGGTGTACTTTAAACAAAATGTCACTTAATATTGACAAATGCCATAAGATTACTTTTTCAAGGCAAAGAAAAACTATAAATTTTATTTATTCAATAAATGACTCTCCAATTAACTCTAAAGCAGAAGTCTCTGACTTGGGAATCTGGATGGACTCAAAATTATCATTTGAGAGCCACATCAATCAGGTAACGAATAGGGCAATGAGGGTGCTTGGTTTTGTTCAGCGTTCAACTGTTGACTTGTCCTTGTTTACTTTTAGAATGCTTTATTGCTCCCTTGTTAGGCCAATTTTGGAGTATGGGTCAGTTGTTTGGTCCCCATCTTACAATTGTTACATTGAACAGCTAGAGAGGGTCCAGAATAATTTTTTGAGAATTGCTGCATTTAGGAGTGGATATCATAGGGATGAATCTAACTATCAATGGGTAAGGGATAGTCTAAATTTGCCAACACTAGAATCAAGAAGAATTCTACTAGATCTATGTTTTTTACATAAGGTAATAAATGCTGCTATAGACTGTCCTCAATTGTTGTCACATTTTAAACTTAGAGTTCCTTCTCGAAATAACAGACAATCAGAAACTTTTATAGTACCATTTCACCACACTAACTATGGCATGAATGAACCAACTACACGACTGGTTCGCAGTGCTAATGGCCTGCTGGGACAAATAAATTTGTTTGACTCTAAATTTGGTAACTTTAAGAACAAACTGAAACAAATTTTGTAAAATATTCTATCATCAACCCAATTGTTCCCTTGTAAGTGGTTCTTGGCTGTGTTAATAGATTTAGTGTAGTTACTGTGATTTTGTTTTGTGATATGTGATACTTTTTACGTAATATGAATGTAATTTATTATATTTTGTATGTATATTTTAATAACTACAATGTAAATGGATTCCGTTGATAAATAAATAAATAAATAGATAGATAGTTAGATATTTATTTATGTTACAACTTTACAGTTTTACATATGTCACATAAGATTAAATAAATACTAACATGTAAAAGTTATGAATAATTGGTTAAAAGAGACCTTAAACATAAAAGTAAAAGAAACTTACAAATACTTAAAGTACCTAATACATACGTTACAAAAGCACTATTTTACCATCTTTCTCTTTTGACCGTGTCGTCATATATCATGTTGCCGTGGACGTCCGAAATCTGGGTTCATTATTGAATCTGGGTTATGTTTTGTCGTATTTCAGTAAATATAAAAATATATGTAAATAAATTAGTTATTTAATAACTATATGCTAATGTTAACTTATGAGTAATAAAAAACTAAAATTAGAAATGGAAGGTATAGTCATAGCCTAAAGAAAACTATAGCCGCGACACTCGGCTTGTTTAGTGGGGTACGAAATCAAATTTTCTCCGTGAAGCTCAGTGAAGGGAGGACACCACGCAGTTGGAACTCGATGCCAATCATATGCGCTTACCTGGGCCGGAGTGCAATAAATTTTCATAGGAATTAAAATAGAAAAAGATTCGTTGTTTGGGTAAATAGACGTTATGCGTATATATTGTTTTGTTTGTATGTTATATAAATAAGTTAATGTTTATGTGTTAAAATGGGAAAAGAACGGCAGAATTATGCAGCTAGTTAGTTTGTTTATTTAAACTTAAATTTGATCATAAGGTATCGGAATCGGTTCAAATGACTAAAATAAATTGGAACTAACTGAAACCAACCGAAAGTTAATTGAACGACTAACCAAAGCTAGCCAAAAGTAACCATAAGTTCCAAAACAGGCTAAAACGTACCTATCGTAATAGGTTACAAAAATTAAAGTAAGTTAAAACTAACCAAAACGAAAGGAATTTAAGCGACTAACCACAAATATTAAATTTGCTCATAACGTATAGGAACCGATTCAAATGACTGAAATAAATTGGAACTAACTGAAAGTAACCGAAAGTTGATTGAATGACAAACCAAAAATAACTAATAGCACAAAAACGGACTAAAACGTATCGGAACAGATTAAAAATGTTAAAGTAAATTAAAACTAACCCAAATTAACCGAATATTGGCAAGTAACCAAAGACATTAAAATTGGTTATAACGTATCGGAACCGGTTCCAATGACTAAAATAAACTAAAACTAACTGAAATTAACCGAAAGTTGATTGAACGAAAGTAAGTTAAAACTAACCCAAATTAGCCGAATTTTGGCGACTAACCGAAAGTAATCAAAAACTTTAAAATTGGTTATAACGTATCGGAACCGGTTCATATGATTTAAATAAATTGAAACTAACTGAAATTAAACGAAAGTCGATTGAACGACTAACCAAAAGTAACCAAAAGCACCAAAGGGCTAAAACATATCGTAACAGATTAAAATTATTAAAGTAAGTTGAAACTAACCCAAATTAACCGAATTTTGGCGACTAACCTAAATTAATTAAAAACATTTAAATTGGTTATAACGTATCCGAACCGATTCAAATTACTAAACTAAATTAAAACTAACTGAAATTAACCGAAAGTCGATTGAACGACTAACCAAAACTAACCAATAGCATCAAAAAGGGCTAAAACCTATCGTAACAGATTAAAAATATTAAAATAGGTTGAAACTAACCAAAATTAAGCGAATTTTGACGACTAACTTGAATTAATTCAATAACTAAAATAAATTGAAAGTAACCAAAATTTGATTGAAAGACTAACCAAAACAAACCAAAAGTAACTAGAAGTACCAAAACGGGTTAAAACGTATCGGAATAGCTTAAAAATAATATTAAGTAAGTTAAAACTAACCCAGATCAATTCAATTTTGGCGACTATCCTAAACACTAAAATTGGTAATAACGTATCGGAACCGAAAGTAATCGATAGCTGATTGAACGACCCAGTTTTGGCGGCTAACCAAAACTAACCAAAAATATTAAAATTGGTTATAATGTATCGGAACCGGGTTCAAATGACTAAAATAAATTAAAACTAAACGAAAGCTAATTGAACTAACCCAAACTAACTAAAGCACCAAAACGGACTATAACGTATCATAATAGGTTAGAAAATTTAAAGTGCCCAAAAATAATCGAAAATTAATAATATGGAAATATTCATAAAATATATACGAAAGGTACAGGGGAAAAACGATCTAAGCGCCATTTCCATAGGAAACTTTTATTATTGATTTCACAGAAAATTTTATTCTTGATAAAAGTTGGTGCTTGGAAAAAAACTAATTTTGACAATGTTAAATTAAGACTAAGTATTACAGGGTACTTAAAAAATTCAAAAATGGTGGTTAAAATCAAAAACTTAGGAATATCGGAAAAGCTTCTACAGGAAAAATAAAGCTCCTATTAAGGTAAAAATAAAAGTCAAATACCATTTTTTCCAAAAGTGCATCGTTGCTGAAAAAAGTAAGGACAAAATTAAGAAAAAGCGGGTTTTTTCAGTAATTGAAATGTATTCTCTCCGCAACGGTGCGGTGCACTTTTGGAAAAAATGGTATTTGACTTTTATTTTTATCTTAATACGAGCTTTATTTTTCTGTAGAAGGTTTCCAAGTTTTTGATTTTTTAACCATAATTTTTGTATTTATTGGTACCCTGTATAACTTATCTTTAATTTAGCATTGTCAAAATTAGTTTTCTTTTTCAAACACCAACTTTTATCAAGAATAAAATTTTCTGTGAAGTCAATAATAAAAAGGTTTCCTATGGAAATGGCGCTTAGATCATTTTTCCCCTGTACCCTTCATATGTATACTCATTTTATAGAAATAACATGTTTTTAATTTTTTTATTAGTCTTACAACCATTTCATCATTTAGCCATGTTGATTTCCGTTTGACAATATAATTGAATTATATTTCAATATAAAAGGTCTCAAAAGAGCGGGACATATTTTCCGATTTTCGAATTCTTCTAAAAATTCTAGATAAATTTCATGTAGCATGTCGAATAGCCTCCTTTCCATTTAAAGAATTTGATCTGTTTAACTTAGCGCGAAACGATTTGCATCTTCTTATCTTAGTTATTTAATAATTATCTAGATATACGAAATTTTCGGTTTGGTGGGCAGTATTTTCCAGGTTGTGGTTATGTGGAAGATAAGAAAGTGCAAAACATTTCGTTTGACAATAAACAGTTCGTATTCTACCATAAAGGCGTAAGTCTCAAAAACATTGTTTTTGCTGGTTGTTTTTCGTAAAAGTCGATCGTTATCCACATATATACATTATTTCAGATTTGATCAGCACCTTGATATCATTTTGATTCGCTGTACCTTTTTTGGTTTTAAAGATACCAAGGTAAACAAAAAAGCCAAATGTAGGGTTGGTAGCCAGGTTTTTTCCAGATTACATATAAAACAAACACCAATAATTTTCTGACATAAAAGCCTACTTTATATATTTTTTAAATGGAACACCCTGTATATTACTACATTTTTAGACTCTCTAGTGAAATCAAAACACATGTCGTATATAATATCCTATACCTATCTTTAGCTGTTTACGAAATATTGACAGTTGAAAGTCGGGCATTTTGACAGGCCCTAAACCGCACGAGATCAAAGAAAACGGTTTGCACATCTCTATCTTAGGTTTTCATAAGCTATCGAATGACAGGCTTTCAATTTAACCGGAGGTTTAAAAGTTCCGGTCAATTTTATTCGCGGGTTAAATTCAAAGTTACTGTCATTTGATAGCTCATGAAAACCTAAGACAGGAATATGCAAACCGTTTTCTTTGCTCTCATGCGGTTTAGATTTTAAAGCCTATCAAAATGTCAAAAAGCACGACTTTCAACTGTCAATATTTCATAAACACCTAAAGAAAGATAGGTATAAGATATTATACACGAAATGTGTTTAGACTTCTCTAGAGATTCCAAAAATGTAGTAATATACAGGGTGTTCCATTTAAAAAATATAGAGTATGCTGATATATCAGAAAATCGTTAGTGTTTTATTTTATATGTAACGTAGAAAAAATTTGGCTACCAACCTTACATTTTGCTTTTTTGTTTAACTTGATATCTTTAAAAACAAAACAGTTACAGCGAATCAAAATGTTATCAAGATAAATGGAACGCATGGTACAGGTTGCTCCGATTTAGCGTAATTGTGCACTTCATGCATAAACTAGTTCGTGAACTATAGCCTGATCAAAAATTTACTTTCATTTCACCATCTTGACAATATTTTTATCTAGCGAATAAAATGAAAAAGCTGTTACGAAAAAATATACAAAATCGTACATAATACGTTTATAAAATTGTGCAGGTTGCTAAGAATCTATATAAAACAAAATTATATACTTATATAAGATCTTTTTTTAGCTTAGAAGAGAATAACTAGATAAATCAAAATTTTCAAAATTATTATTGCAGATCTTCACAAGTTCGTCTAAAACCGTAACTACTTGTGCAAAATAAAATCTCATATAAAAAAACTTTTGTTGTGTATAGATCTTGTTGATATTTAAAGATTAACTTGGAGCTTATATTCTATTATAGTTATATTCAGCATTCAAGAATGCTGTACTTACTGCAAGTAATCTACATTCGCCATTCTTAATTTCACTTCAAAAGACATTTTTAACTATTTCTTTCAGGTCTAATGTTTAAATAAATATCCGGCTCTCTTTATGCAGCTTTTTGGATCAAAAAAATGGTTATTCTCTACTCGAACTAAACAGTATTTTATAAATCATATATTTTGTGATGAAAGTTTAAATAAAATAATAGGGGAGAGTAACAATTTTAGTATATAACGTCCCAAAAAATTTTAGTACGGCTCACTTCACTAATGATTGCCGGGGGGTTGACGTCAAGTTAGATTTATTTATTTCCTCCCCACTACATAGTGATGAAGTTGATCCTCGCTTCTCAAAGGTGCCGCGCTTAAGTGTCGCAGCTATAGTTTTCTTTAGGCTATGGTATAGTTCAAATTGATGTTTTGTTATTATCCCTGAATGTGGAAACGGCTAATCAATTGGAAAATGGTAATTTAACTTTTTTACCTAGGCAAATAGCAACCTACCTATTACTAACTATACACAAACATCATAAAATATTAAAAAGGAAACTATATAGTTAGAGGTGCAGTCATGAATTCATCCACACTGTAGAAGGTTATTTCTAATACACTATTTAAACTCTTTAAAACTTAAACTCCGAGTGGAAATTCTTAATTTATTGTACAAATTAAATGGCAGTGAATTATTAATGGACTTCCGAAGTTTTAAATGAGGAGGTCAAACTTCATCAGCTCTTCTAGTATTGTAATAGTGAATATCAGAGTTTTTGGTGTACAGATATTTATTTTTATGAATTTCAAGCAAAGAATTTAGAATATAGATGCATGGTACGGTGAGAATTTTTAATTCAATAAATAATGGTCTACAGTGTTCTTTGCAATGTACATTCATAATTGTTCTCATTGCCCTCTTTTGAAGCCTAAATGCTTTATTTGACTGCGAAGAATTACCCTATAGAATTATACCATATGACACATGGGAGTAAAAGAATGCATAATAAGCAATCAACAAACTATGCAAGTCCATGAACCCTCTAAGCTGTCTCAAAACAATAATACTTGAAGATAGCCTTTTGCACAAAGTATCTATATGGGCATGTCATGTAAGTCCATCATCAATGATTATTCCCAGCAATTTTACATTGGCTCCACTGTTAATATGAGGACTACTTGAAACAATCAATGACTGTGTTTTATTTTCATTTAAACTTAGCTGATTACTCTCAAACCAGGTCCTCGCCTGTATTACACAAGATGACATTTCAGCCAGTAGATCAGCAGGCTTATCACCAGATGAAAAAAGAGTTGTGTCATCTGCAAACAATATACATGACTGTGGCTGTAGATGGGTGCACAAATCATTGATATATAGGGTGAATAATATAGGTCCAATGACTGAACCCTGGGGCACATCAAACTTTACTGGACAGATATGGGAGAGATTATCTTGATTCCCAGTGCATTGAGATCTATTTGTAAGATAAGATCTGAAAAAATCAAGAGCTACCCCCCTAAATCCATAATATTGCTCCATTTTACTTAGAAGAAAATCATGGTTAACACAATCAAAGGCTTTGCTGAGATCGCACAATGTTAAAATGGTATGTTTTCCCTTCTCAAAGCCCTCAACTATGCTACTAACCAAGCTAGTGATTGCCTGTATGGTTGAAAGACCGGGTCTAAACCCTTATCTGATCTTATCTGATCACGATGAATAAACCACTGACCTTAAGTTTCTACAGCAAATGTCATTATTGCCACTATTGCACCTAGTATTGCCATTATTTTCATCAGTATTGCTTTGATTTTTCCATTAACCTAATGTATATCGTTTTTCCATTAGAAAAGTTTTGATGAGGTGTAAATGTCAAAAAAATTCATGCTTGCTTTTCTATATAATATGCGCCTTCTTCTTAAACTATGAAATAATGAAATTAATAAATATAAGTATTCATAATAGAATGGATGTTCAAAAAATGCTATCTTCATTTTAAGAGATATTTAATAAAGCATTATTAGTTGTTTAGAAAAGAGGTTACTTAAGAGTTATAACAACCTTTCAAGTTTCTTATGATAATATTTTTGTGTTACGAAAAAAAATATAAATCAAAATAATGTTTAAAAAAGAAAGTCAGTCATGTCATAACTCTTAATTCTAAGAAAGTCATCTTAATACTTTTTTCAATAGAATATCATAATCAGACTCGAACTCTGGATGTGGACACTCTTTGAGGTCAAATGCCAATGTCTTAAAGCACAATGGTCGAAGTTATGGTATAACTGGAAATGTGAAATAAAAAGCTAATATTCCATCTTTCAAGTCTTTAATATCTCCAATATCTCCAACTTTGCCTTATTTTGGTATTAGAAATGCCCTTGCTAAGACTACTTGCATAATCTGCAAAATTGCAATAGTTAGAATATTCGAATTTCACTGTTACATTTGCTGAGCTGTAATGTTGTAATGCTCATAGGAAATATTTCCGTAGTGTTACCACTGTTGGTACATCAATTGCCTCAGCGGTTTACTAATTGAAGCATTGGTTGCAACAGTATTAACAACATAATCTATAATGGAATGGAAAAAATTTTTACACGATTTCTGTGTCAGATTGTGAAGGCAGATGTGCCAAAAAGTCCATAAAACAGTGATAGTTTAAATGTTGTATTTACTTTCGTGTTGGGTCAAAATAAATATATAAATTCGATATTTGTCCACTTTGTATTAATATATTTCGCAAACTTTTGTCTGATTACCTTATGAACAATTGTATTATTTTATTTTTACATGTTGGTTAATTATAGCATTTCTATGTATTAATTGATTTAATATTATCAATTAGCATGTCGTCTCTATCAATGATAATTTTGGTCCTTGACAATGTAGATATTTTTTGACTTAAAATTTTCACATAAGTAATTCTTGTTATCTTTAAGAAAGTATTTGAAAGTTTAAAATTCTCTTATTGCAATAACTTTTTAATTTCCAAAACCATATTTACAACTTTATTTATTCGATTGGTAGGATGAGGATGGCAACGCTCTTGAAACAGAATTTGGTTTATGTAGATATAAAGATCATCAAACCATTTCTATCCAAGAAATGCCAGAGAAGGCGCCTGCTGGTCAGCTGCCTAGGGTTGTAGATGTCATTTGTGATAATGATCTTGTTGATGCTTGTAAGCCTGGTGATAGAGTGCAGATTGTTGGAAATTTTAGATGCCTCCCTAATCATCAAGGATCATATACTAATGGAGTATTCAGGTAGATAAAGTTTCATTGCAAACGTCTGGAAATTTTAAATAATTTGTGATCACTCTATTGCACAATTGTTTCACCAATTTACTTACTGTAATGCCTTTTAAAAGCTGGTTTATGGTGTATTTTCGGTAATATTTGCATCCAACAAGAAACCTCACTATAATGACTGCTCTTAAAAAATACTTGTAATTTTTATATTTTCATAACTTTAAACTGCTTTTAAAAAAGCTGTGGAAAGAGAGGGTTTCTTGAACTTAAGATACACTTCAGTCATAAAATATGTCAACTTTCTATCAAAGCAATATGGAAATTGAGTTATTAAAATGAACTAGCTCTCAACTAATAGTTCTAATATTGATAATCTCATCTGAAGCTTCTGTACCGTAGTAGCGAAATATATGCTCTAGAAAGCCATTTTTTGTAAGACTTTTAAGCCTTAAAAATATTGGTATACAAGCACCTTTCAAACTATATCGTTATCAAGTTTTTAGTGATAGCGCCAACGTTTAATGATTCTTTTCAATTGAATATCTAGATTTAGATGTATAAGACGCAAATAGTTGGTATTTCCCACTAAAATATTACAAAAAAAAAACCACTAGAGAGTAACTCAGATATTTAATACTGTTCATTTTAAATGAAATGTCATGTATATGTTTTATTGCATTTTTCAGAACCATAGTAATTGCTAATAATATAAAGCAATTGAGTAAGGAAACTAGCCCTTCAATTTCAAGGGAAGATGTTCAGAAATGCAAGCACTTGGCCAAATCAAACAAAAATATTTTTAAACTTCTTTCCAAATCTTTAGCGCCTTCAATTCATGGTCATGAGTATGTCAAAAGAGCTATACTTTGCCTTTTATTAGGTAAGGGAAGAATTGTGTTATTTTAGATTTAACTATTAAATATGTATTGGGTATGATTTCCTTATGTATGATCTCGTGTATGGTCTGCATAAAAAGTATTAATAAATGAAGAGTGAAGGCTGTGTGTATGAAATGTACTAAATGAAAAACTTTTTGTATTTCATGCATAAATTTAATCCAAAAGAACATCTTAATCAGCGTAACAGAGCGCTTTCGGCGATTGCCACATCAGTGTTACTGACAAGTATGATGACCTTTGGGTGAGAGCAAAATTCGAGAATGCTAATTTTGGGATAGGGTGTGTCTATTTTCTACCGAACTCTAATCAACAGTTCTATATATAATTTTGTGAAACCTGTGAATTGTTGAGAAATAGGTATGACAATTCGAAATTTATAATATTCGGCGATTTCAATCTAACTTCTTTTGAATGGGAGTGGAAAGGTGGTACCCTAGTTCCAATAAGGCTCACTTCATTATCTGCAGACACCATCAATGCTACATTAGTGCTATATGCATGTTGTGCGGTAACAAATCGTTAGTGAAATATGATTTATATATTATATTTGAATCAAGTTATATTTATGAAATCACCATCCAACAAGTATGATCACATTGACCTTTCTAATCAGTGGAATAGTTGGTAATAGAAACTTTAGTCAATTAGTGTTTTAAATGCCTTTTAATTTTATGGAATAATTTAAATTATATTAATTTTAGTAGTAGGTATTCTTGTATTCTTTTCAATTGTTAATTATTTTAGTGACAAAAATAAGTTATTGACATGCTTTTTAGGCGGAGTAGAAAAAGTTCTACCAAATGGAACTCGTCTGAGAGGAGATATAAATGTTCTGCTAATAGGAGATCCTAGTGTAGCCAAATCTCAACTTCTACGTTATGTATTACACACAGCACCCCGAGCCATTCCTACCACAGGTAGAGGATCTTCGGGCGTTGGTCTAACAGCTGCTGTCACTATGGATCAGGAGACTGGCGAGAGACGATTAGAGGCTGGTGCTATGGTGCTGGCAGATAGGTATTTTTTTTTGTCTTGTTTTTGGTTATTCCATGTAATTTTCCACCACTAAATTTTTATTTGGAGTTAATAACATGAGATATAAATGGTTTTAATGCAGAATACATTGCATTAAAAATAGTTTTTAATGAAATACCCATTGTAATTATAAAACATAACATGTCGTCTCCCAATTTGATGAAATATCAATTTTGTTGTATATTTGGCAGTTACATTAGAAATTCAGTTGTTGTTATGTTCGGAATAGTACTAATCAGCGTGCGTCTTTATAGGTACTAAAAATTAAGCTGATTTTAAGAGTAGTCATTTTAGCCACCTAAGAAGTTGTATATTAAATTGTAATTGTAATTGTAATTAAAATGGTAAAAACCAATCTTTCAAGAGTTAGTCTTCTGTGTTGCAGTAATGTGTCACAGTATTTCATTGATTTTTAAAACCATAATTAGAGTCAGTCGGCAAAGAAGCATATTCAAAAGCTGATACTTAATAAATCATGACCAAGTAGAATTTAGACATCTATGTTTCAATTATGGAGAATAAATCTCCAGATAATGTTTCTTCAGATCCGTTAATTGTTAAAATGGATATCTAGATTTAAGAAATTGTAATACATACGCTAGCATGATGGAGTTTATAAAAAAGATGTTGCTATATTGATCATTTGCAACAGTGGCCAATTGTAGCTAGCACCAGAACTATTTTAATATTATTCAGAAGGAGTACGAAAAATCGGAAAAGTATGATAATCAAGATCAATTAAATAGCAATAAACTGTGGCTAAAAAACGTACTATGAAATAAATAAATTGCAGTGTTAAGAGGTCATTTTTGATATTGGTAGTTAGTAAATTTTTAAACTTGAATGATATTTTTAAAACAAATCATATATACCAATACCCCAATTTTCGATCAATATGTAATTTCTTTATTGTTAGATTTAGAGAAAAGTTTAAACTAATAACTTTTACTATTTTTACCAAACCAAGTCAGGAAAAATCAATTGAGCATCGTTAGTTATTGTTCTTTATGGATTATTTGTAAATGGAGCGTCTGATGTTTTAAGTTAGGACATTTCATGAATTCAAGTATATGGGAATTTATGGGGTTATTTTCAGCCGTTTTAAAATTATATTAGATTACATTTTATTTTATTAAAGTAATTAAATTACTCCCTTCTTTTGAAATTAAAATTTATTTTTAAATTTAACGTCACATGAGTATCACTATGCTTCTGATAAGATGTTATTGTTGTACACGTTCCTGTAGTCATGGGCACTTAGTAGATAGAATAGAATAGAATAGAATATGGTTTATTTTGCACAATACAAATGATATACAGTAAAGTTAAAAGTACAATATAGGTTAAAATGCACAAAAGGATAAGATTAGACGACTGGCTATCTTACATCTTCCCTGAAAACATCTCTAGTTAAAAATAATCATTTTTATACATTTTATAACTAGGTAATGACTTTCACTTAAAACTAAATAACATACTCTCTAAAATAATTCAGCTTTGAAATAGTGATAATCAAGCATGAAATCAACGACCAAAATACAAATTCCTCACAACTTTCTTAAATGCATATAGCGGAAGCGACAAATATGACAAGACCCTACTCAATAATATAGGTGCCATGCAAGCTAATAAACCCCTGAACTTTGACGTCAAATACGGAGGAATTTCAAATGTATCTACCCTTATATTAATATTATGTAATTCTGATATTTTTCTAATAAAAGCATTAAGATATTTTGGAGTTTTATCTTTGTGTAGTTTAAAAAGAAACGTTAAATATAGGCTTTCTAGTCTGTCCTCAACGCTCAGCTCATTGAGATGCAAGCGAAATGGCGTGATGTGCTCCCCATACGAAACACCACAAATAAATCGAATACATGCATTTTGGATACGCTGAAGCCTTAATTTATTATATTGAGGTAAAAACTATAATATACAGATGAACAGTAATCACTATATGGGTAGATCACGGACCTTAAAGTCTGTCTCAAAGTATATCGTCTTGGCTTTTGCCGGCAATCATAATCATAATGGGCCAATCCAATTGCAATAAATCATCTGGCCAATAGCTGGTGTAAAAGAGATCGCCAGTGGCGGACTATTTAAAATTATTTTAAAAAGGATCAAATTCACAAATATTTATCTTTTTGTTTTTTTATCATACATCCTTTGTTTTTTTTTTTAATTTAAAAAAAAATCTTTATTTAATATGAGGTATTATTACTATTAAGTTAAATAAACTTTATTGGTATGGTTTAATATTATTCTAAATCTAATTCTGTTTCACTGTCAGACTCATCATTAAGATAGGCTTTATATTATTTTTAATATGAATGTATGAATGTTCAATTTTTTTAATGTGCTGTACAGATTTTTCCAGCTTTGAACGGGTATATTATTAACTACATTTTTAATTAATTCTATAATACTGGAACTCAGAGTAGGAGTAACATTTTCTGCTCTCACCTTTGATTTTACTTGATGCCACAAATGCTCTATGGGGTTGAATATACTATGGTATGGAGGAAGACGTAGCACAGTATGCCCCTGCTCCTCAGCTAAACTGTCACATGCATATTGTTTTTTTAATAGCATATGATTTTAACACCTCCAAAAGTTTCTCCTTCTTGTAATCATGTTCAAAATAAATATCATTTTGTAACAAATATTCTTGAATTTCAGTCTTGCTACTTGATGAGTTTGGTGCTTTTTGTAGTAGGCGGCTGTGGTATCTTGCATTATCCATTACAATTACACTGTGGTCGGGAATATTTTTCAAAAGATGATTTTGAAACCAGTTTTCAAAAAGTTCTGCAATTGTATCTTCATGATAATCCAAGCTTGAATCCTTAATATTCTTTGCAGACAGCAGCAGGCAATTTGGAACAAATCCGTTTTCTGATCCAGCGTGAATAATAGTTATGCGCTTTCCTTTGTTTGAAGGTGCCTTAGTCTTACAGTTTTTACTGGAATCAACCCATCCTTTGGATACTGTATCGTGTGTATCAAACCATGTTTCGTCCAGGTAGATTACAGATCTGTTTTCGGATCGGTACTTCTTAATGTCCTGAAGAAAATTGAATCTCCAAGTACGCAATCTTTGCGATTCCTTTACCACTTGTTTTTTGTCAATTTTACGATATGTGAATCCCATTTTACCAATAACTCTATGAAGGGTGGCCCGGCTAATATTTATATTGGTGTCATCTTCTAGCTTCCTTTTTAGATTGTCCAAAGTAGGAACAATCTGGGTTTCATAGAGGGAAATTAGGAAATTTTTCTTCTTATTATATCCTGTTGGCTATTGTCCAGACGATGAGATTGAAAATCACTACGTTTTTTTTCTTCCACTTAATTTTTCACTGTTAATAATATCCTTTATAGAGGATATTGGTGTAAATAAGCAGGATTCTTTTAAAGCTTCTTGTTTAATGAATCCTTTACTTACAAAACAATCATACACATTTTTCACATTTGCTTTGCATCTACCGACAAGTGTTTTCGATGCAACATTGCGAAAAAAATTAATGATAACTTGTAATACTCGTATAGAAAGCTCTTTGCAAACGCACGCTAAAACAGAATATTTAATACTGCCAAATGAATTCAATGCAGCCATCATACACCCGATACAAAATTCATTTATACCTGATGGCCCTGCCTTGTCACTCGCCTGTTGTCGGGTTTCATTTTAGGTAAAAACTTTTAAATGGTCGTATTTAGATGATTGCCGGCAAACGCCAAGACGATATACTTTGAGACATACTTTACCAATTTCAATTTAACATCTTCATGAATTTGTGCCTTCAGATGGTACAGTGACTTCAACCTAAAAAAGCTCTGCCTTTCAATATTATTTACGTGTTGGCCAAATGTCAAATTATTATCGATACATACACCCAAGCTCCTGGCAGAAGAAACCCACCTCAGACCCTCACCATTCCTTACCAAGCTATAATTATTCTCGACGAGAGCCCTTTGTCTCTCCGACCCAATACACAACACCTCAGTCTTCGCAGCATTCAACCTCAAACCATTATTATTTGAATATTCTATGATACGCTCAAGGTCCCTATTGGTGAGGTGTACAGCCCTTGAGACATTATCCAGGGAAAACGAACAGTACATCTCAATATCGTCGGCGTAAAGATGCAACCGGCAAAATTCAAGCACTCTCGGCATATCAAAGATAAAAATGGAGAAAATAATTCTTGGCCCCCATATAGTTCCCTGGGGCACGCCAGACTTTGTCGTCTTAAACGGAGAGTACAGGCTCTCGCTTATGAACACTCTCTGATGCCTGCCCCTCAAATAATTGTTCATCCAATCCAGTGCTGAGGCATCAAACCCAACATGCTTCAATTTCGCCAACAGTAGATCGAAATCAACCAAATCAAGCACTTTACTCTGATTCAAACATCACCAGTATCGATGGTAGTGACCCATCCATGGCCAACGCCATGTCACCCACCACCTTCAACAAAGCCGTCTGCGTTTAATACTGAGAACGAAAACCTGACTGAATTAAAGGTAAGATGCTATGGTTTTCAATATATATTTTGATTTGATTGGTAACAATTTCTCAAAAATATTTGAAAACGTTGGCAGTATGGATATGGGTGTCGGCAGAACATTAGCGGTCTTCCATTCATATTTGGGAATCGGCCAGATGTCACAGATATATTAAAAATATTTTTAACTGTTCCAAACAATATGGAATATCAATACTTATCATCTTCAAATTTATGCCGTCAACACCCGCTGCATTGGATTTCAAACAACTTAGTGTCCTATAAATATCAGTATCGGTGACCTCCGAGAATAAGATTATATCATCAAATAGTTTATTATCATTATTGTTGTAATAATTAAGTAAATCATCACTTCAGTAGAATCACCACCGACGCTTAAAAAGAAGTCATTAATCAAATCAAATCAAATCAAAAAATGCTTTATTAACTAAGATTACT
>JAEQML010063510.1:0-23068 GCA_016904865.1 Pissodes strobi
GAAAAATACGTATACATACATTTTATTTAATTATAATAAATTATAATGACATTAATAATTACATTATTGACTGTGTAGATGAACAGGTCCCTAAATAATAATACACAATACCCTTTTTTAATAACATTCGGCCATCCTGTTTATCTGCGCGTCCTCGCGAATTGAAGTGAAGGTGGGTTATCACTTCTTCTTAGCGCTGAAACATATAAAACTTTTTGTAAAAGTTCATACATACTTTGGTATTTTGTTTAGTTTGTAGGTAGGATGATCCAATACCAACTAAACTTTTTTGTAATTTTATTATTCTAGCCAAGTAGGACTTAACTAAAATAATTACTAATTAGTAATTTCTATTTTTTCAGTAGTAATAATGTTATGTTATGCTTTGTTATGGTAGGTGTTCCATTGTTATGGTATTCCATTGTTATCCAATATTTTATGTTGTATGGTGTTCCATTTTTTTTTTAAGACTCTAATAAATCAATTAACTCATCCGTGCTATTTATTTCAGAATCCGAAGAAGTATCGGACTCAATTAAAACACCGGATTTATATTTTCGTATTGTGTCTGCAGCGACAACTGCAGAGTACCGTGGATAACCTTTCATCCCTTTTAGAGCAACAATTTCATATCGATCGTTTTCTAAAACTTTCGATATTTTGTAGGGCCCTCCATATTTTACTCCTGTCTTACGACTGACATCTTTGGTGTCTTTTTTAGCTCCTCGCCATAAAACCAAATCTCCTATATTGTATTTGGTACTTTTTTTTCGTTTTATATCGAAACGCTTTTTCATTTTTGTACTTTGTAAATCCATTCTTTGTTTCGCCTTTTCTGCAATTTGTTCCCTATTTTCAAGTACTATGTCTTCTTGACCCAAATTTCCATAACGATCTTTATCGAAGCCAAACATTAATGTATGTGGTGTATACCCTGTGCTTTCACTAATAGTGTTATTCATTCCCCAGACAACATCTGGCAGTTTGTCATACCATTCTTTTTCATCCTGTATACTCGTATTTATACCGTCTAACAGAGTACGATTATAACGTTCGACTTGACCGTTGGAGCGCGGTGAAGCTACCGCATTCAAAACTAATTTAATTTTCTTTTCGTCGCAAAACTCTTTAAATGTTTTAGATTTAAAGGCCTTGCCACGATCTGCTATGATTCGTTTTGGTGTTCCAAACATGCTAAATAAATCTTTTAAACAATAAATTACTTCTTTTGAGTTTGTTGTCTTAGTTGGTCTTGCAAACAAGTATTTAGAAAATGCGTCGACAATCATAAAAACGTAGGCGTAATTTTTGTTTGTCTTACAAAAAGGTCCTAAATGATCAATATGCCATGTACAAAGGGGTTCCTTTGATTTAGGTATCGGGTGAAGAAAGCCTTCTTTTTTGCCGTATTGGCTTTTTTTATAGGCGCAATCAATACACGCATAAACGTATTTTTTTATGAATCGTGTCATTTTTGGAAACCAGAATTTACTTTTTATCAAAGTTTCGCATCGTTTTAAGCCAATATGACCTATTTCGTCGTGGTATTTTCTCAGTATATTAAACCGACACATTTTCGGGATTACAAGTCTTAACTCGCCATTTAATATTTTTCTGTAAACTCTGTCATTTTTAAGACAATATGTGTATTTTATTTCTTTATCCGCTGTTCCCGATTTTAGTTTTTCACGAATTATTCGAATTTGTTCGTCTTGCATTTGTACTGTTATTACCCAGTCGTCAATTTCTATTCGTAAAATATTTTCAGTGTTTCTACTTAGAGCGTCTACATGCGACATTTTGCACCCTGGTCGATGTTCAATTTCAAAATCGTAATCTTGAATAGCTAGCCACCAACGAGCTATTCTGGCTACTAATTCTTTCTTTACAAACGTACTACGCACCGCACTACAATCCGTAACTATTTTAAAATGGGTGCCATGAAGGTAGATTCTAAATCGTTTTATAGATTCGACTACAGCTAAAGTTTCTAATTCATATGAATGATAAAAAGACTCATCCACAGTTGTTGCTCTACTATAATAAGCTATTGGTTTTATTCCGTTATTTGATTCTTGAAAAAGAATACCCGCAATGCCTTTTGAGCTAGCATCTGTGTGTAATTCTTTTTTTGATTCCGGATTGTAAATGCTTAAAACAGGTTCATTCATTAAGATCGATTTAATTTTTGAAACTGCTTCATTTTGGCTTTTACCCCATTCCCAATTTACATCTTTTCTTAAAAGTTTTGTCAACGGTGTAACTATATCGGCATGATTTTTAATAAACTTCCTGAAATACGAACTTAGGCCTAAGAATTGTCTTATTTCATGTACATTTGAAGGGATTTTAAAATCTTGTATAGCTTTTACCTTTTTTGAACCGGGCTTTATCTCATTTTCACTAATTTCGTACCCCAGAAAATCAATTTTAGTCTTGAAGAAATAACATTTTTCTAAATTTAATTTTAAATTGTTTTCTTGGCATATATTTAAAATAGTTTTTAATTTTTCCATGCCCTGCGATATAGATTTCGAAGGGACTAAAATGTCGTCAAGATAAATCGATATTTCCGAATGACGTAATGAACCCATAATATTATTTACCCATCTTTGAAAAGCTGAGGGCGCGTTACATAAACCAAATGGTAGGCGCAAAAACTCATATTGCCCGTCTGGAGTTATAAATGCGGTTTTGTCGATCGAGTCTTTTGTTAGCGGAATTTGGTAATAACCCTGCTTCATATCCAAACTAGAAAAATACTTACTTCCGCCTAATTTGTTTATAAGATCTTCAATATTTGGTAACGGGTAGCGGTCTTTCACAGTAATAGCATTTAATTTTCTATAGTCTATGCAAAGCCTGTAATCTCCGTTTGGTTTTTTTACCAAGATTGCAGGGCTAGCATATGGCGAGTTTGAAGTTTGTATAATACCGGCAGTTAGTAATTCATTTATTTGTCCTCGCATAATTGCTTTTTCTATTTCGGATAACCTATACGGTTTATAGTATATTGTTTGTTTTGAATTTAAAGTTATAGAAGACTCGGTATTGGTTATTGTGCCTAGTTCGGCAGGAGATTGCGCAAAGCATGATTGTTTTGAATTTAGCAAATTAAATAATTGATCTAAATCTTCTTTCGCAATATTACCATGTTTTATCAGAGACATTTCTATGCCATTTAGTTCTTTGAACTGCAGGCTGTTTTTATGTTCGTATTTTGATAAGGTCACCTGATTGGGTTTAATTTCTAACATTATGTTTGGTTGATTTAGTATAGGTTGTCCTATAATAATATCAATATCATTCATTGGTGTACTTACTATTATTATTTCTGTAAAGATTCGTATCTTATTTATTAAAACATCGGTTTTAATTGTGCCTTTTGGGATCACGAATGATCCACCAAAACCTTTAATAACCGTATTAGAGGGCATTAGTTTTAATTTTGTTTTATTTAAAACCTTCATATTTGCAACGTTTATTGAACTTCCCGTATCTAAATACCCTCTAAACGGAATATTATTTATTAAAATGACTAATTTGTATAAATCATTTTGTACTTGCCCTAAAGTGTTTACTTCTTCAACGTTTTTCTTTTTATACCAACAATCTGCTTCACGGTGTCCCGTTCTTTTGCAAACATCGCATCGCTTCATGTCCTGCTTTTGGGTCGATCCAGTTCGCCGTTTGATGCAATCCTTTGTAGCATGATTTGTAAGTCGGCACACTGCACATCGTGATGGTTCTGGTCCTCTCTGTTTTGAAATAGGTGGTGTGTTCCGGTTCCAACAGTCCTTGGCATAGTGGCCCAATTTTCCACAAACGTAGCATTCGGTTTTAGGCCTTTTTTCGAATTTGTACTGCACTGGATTAGTTTGGGGCTTTGATAATTGTCCATGGGGGCAATAAACCCTGCATAGAGTTCGTCCGGGGTGGTACATTGGAATGCACGGGCGTTTGGCTGCAATTCTTGAGGAAGACCCCGAATTATGCAGGATATTGTGGCTTCGCTGTCGAGTCGGCATTGTTGCGTAAGGTTCAATTTTGCATGATAATAATGCGTCATGCTTTCGTCAGGGCCCTTTTTCCGAGCGACTAATTCTTCTAATAAGGTGGCGTAATCAACGCATCTGGGAAACGCTCTGGACAACGCTGTTTTCCACTCAGCCCATGTTCTATCGTAGTTGTCTAAACGAAAAAACCACTCACGTGCTGCACCCTTTAGCTTCATTTGCATATACGCCGATTTTTCGTAATCAGTCCATCCATGGATTTGGGATAATTGATCTATTTTGTTGAGCCATGATATCACAGTGTGGTGGCGATCATCGGGATCAAATGGCGGAATTATATCACCTTTAACTGTTAATTTTCCCGTGCTAGTATCCATAGCAGCGGCAGCAGCATTATTCTGATCGAGATTTAAATCTCCTAAATCTGTTAGAAACGATGGTCTCGAAGTGGCATCGAATTTTCTTTTTAACGCCGCCGTAATTTGCTTTTGTATGTGTTTTTCAATTAAGTCATCATACACTTCTTTCTGGTGCACTTCTTCATCACTTCCCCCTATCTCACTCATTTTGTTCAATAGAAACTCACTTTAAACAACACAATCAAAAATAAAACAGTTCTGTAGATCCCAACTTCTGAATTATTACGGGGATTTTGCAATAAACACTCAAATATTACAAATTAATTCGTGTTTTATTCAAAGAACTGCTCGTATCCGTACTACGCGCTTACGAATAGAATACAGACCGATTCTTTTCTTGCCTTATTTTTATTTCCCTTCGTCAGCGCTTAGTCACGTTCTAAAACGAATACAAATATTTTGATTATTTGATTACATAACAAACGGTTCTTGTCCCTTATTAATAAGCCTAACATTACTTTGGAAAAATACGTATACATACATTTTATTTAATTATAATAAATTATAATAACATTAATAATTACATTATTGACTGTGTAGATGAACAGGTCCCTAAATAATAATACACAATACCCTTTTTTAATAACAATATATATATATCAACCCTACCCATACTGGCGTTAGCTTGGTAGATCTTCCTTTCTTGCGTTGCGGATTATATAACCAGACTTCATTCATCTGAAATCTTATAGAATTAGCTTTGAGATCATATCGTGTCTTCATTCGATCACTGGCTTTCTCCGTGTTTTATCTGACTAATTCATGGATCTATAATAACTTTTCTTTAAGGGAGTCCGCGTATCCTTGAATTTCCATATCCTGGTTGTCTGGCGTTCCGAATAATAGGTCACAGGGTAAACTGAGTTCTCTTCCAAATAAAACTATGACTGGTGTTAGTTCTGTCGTGTCATGAACTGCTGATCTATATGCCACCAAAAATAGTGGTATGTGTTGGTCCCAATCTTTCTGATGTTCTTCTACGACATTTGACAAATGTTCTTCAATGGTCTTGTTACACCTCTCAACCATGCCGTCTGATTGTGGATGTAAAGCTGTAGTTCGTAACTTATGGATGTTGAGTAAATCTCGGACTTTCAGGAAAACCCTGGATTCGAAGTTGCGTCCTCGATCTGAGTGCAACTCTAACGGAACACCAAATCTGCTAAATATGTTATTCACGAGGACCTCTGTTATGGTAACAGCTTCCTGATTGGGGATTGCAAATACTTCAGGTCATTTACTGAAGTAGTCAGTTGCCACTAAAATGTACTTGTTACCATTATTTGTTTCTGGAAAAGAGCCAGCTACGTCAATGGCGATACGTTCAAACGGTAGGCCCACATTATAATGTTTCATTTTCCCCCTAGATCTTGTTTTGGGTCCTTGAGTTGCGGCACAGGTTGAGCACTGCCGACACCACGATTTCACATCCTGGCAGTAGTTGACCCAGTAAAATATGTCGCGGATCTTGTCGATCGTTTTGCTTACTCCGAGATGAGCACCAGGCTTTCCATTATGAACTTCTTCCAGAACTTCCGATATCTTCATCCTTGGTACCACTAACTGTGTCTTCACTACTTTCCCATCGGCGCTTTCCCAGGCTCGTTTAAGAAGTCTATTTTCCACTACCAAGGAGTCCCACTGAGCCCACAGAATTTTTAAAGTAAATCCTTTAGTTGAAATCTCTCTCCAGCTTGATCTTGGCTGATGTTCTTCTTTAGCTTTTAGCAGTAGTGCTATTTCACTATCATCAAGCTGATCCTTTTTAAGTTGCTCTGTGGTCCATCATTGATCAACCTCAAACTTCATTTGCCTAATGGGAGTAATTCCTTCTCGTCGATCTATTATTTGGCAATCCTTACAATTATACTCGCATGGTCTTCTGGATAAAGCATCTGCATTATTATGCAATCTCCCTGCCCTGTCCTTAACCTTAAACTTATATTGTTGTAACTGGCTACCTGTCCTTCAGGCTGTTTCATATCCAAAAGCCATGATCAGTCCTTATTAGAAATTCTTGTACTATTGCCAAAAGCTCTTTTCGGGTTATACAGTAGTTACGTTCAGTTTTCGAAAGTGTTCGACTGTAGTATTCGATAACTCGTTCTTCTCCTGCTTGTACTTGTGATAAAACCGCTCCGATGTCGGTGTGGCTTGCGTCTGTGTCCCATACAAATTTATCCTTTTGTTCCGGATATCTCAATATTGAACTAGAACATAGGGCCGCTTATAATTTCCTGGACGTAAAATCACAGTTATGATCCCAATTATAATTTGCTCGTTCTTCAGTGAGCTTATGTAGAGGTTGCAGCTATATTTGCAAATCCTTGGACAAATCTTCTATAATAAGTACATAACCCAAGGAAGCTTCGCAGTTCGTGTTTGTCGGGAGGACGAGGCCAATCTTTGATTGCTGTAATCTTTCGTTGGTCGGTTTGTATTCCCTCTGATGACACGACATGCCCGAGAAATTCAACTTTTTGTTGAAAAAGAAAACATTTCTTTGGTTCAGTAAGAGCTGAGCATTCTTGATTCTAGTGAAAACTTCTTGTATGTTTTGTAGGTGCTCTTCGAAAGTGTTTCCCATTACCATTATATCAAGATAGACCAGGCATGTCTTCCAAGTGAGGCCTCGTAGAACAACTTCCATACAGACGACAGACAGTCCAAAAATCAAATACTACTTTTCAATCGACTTCAGCCTATAAACCACAAAATTTCCAATCCCAGCTTGGACCCAACCTTATATTTGAAGAATTACATAACATGAATGATACACAGTCAGAGAATTATAAAAACATTGATGACACACAGTTAGAATATTTAAATATTAGTGAAAGTGATTTACAAAACACGCACTGTTTGACTCAAGAGGATGAATTTGACATGAATAACACTGAAACTGATGGCGACTATTATATTCCTAAGACAGAAATCAATCATCGTTGTTATATTCCAGAAGGTGTAACAAGCGTAAAAAAATGGTAAAGGAATAGTAGAAATACATAATTTAAGTTGTGAAGTACCTCATGCCAATCTAAGAAATCCTTTAAAGGCATATCCTATAAATGAGTTTGATGTGTTTTAAGGAATAGAAAACACAGTAAGTTGCAGATGCTTTGTCAAGAAATCTAATCACCGATCAGAAGAGTCAATCTCTTTTCTATGAAACCGGAGATACAGACGAAGTTATAAGACAATTATTCATGGGAGAAAAAGAGACCAACGTGACCACTATTATACATTCAGCAGACGAAATACCTATATTGTCTTTACCCTATTCCGAGACACCACTAAACCACCATGAAAACCAAATGATTATAAAAATTTCGGAATCCTCTGTACCACTTTGCATTCAAGAAAAAATATTCGATAACCAAAGGTATTTCATTAATCTTCGAAGACGTCATCTAGAAGAAGATCTAGAAGCGTTTATTGCTAACTTAATAGAAAACAAAATCTATCATCTCTACGTTCACGATAAGGAACATGATGGGATTTTTGTTATACGCTTACAAGAAAAACTTATCCGAATCAACTCCAAATTATTAATATGCTCAACTTTGCTGACTGAAGTAATATCAGATAATGACAAGCAAGATAAGATGAATAAAACAACAGGACATAGAGGCATAACAACAATGATTGACTCTATAAAGAGAAGCTTAGCCAAATTTAGAGAAGGATGTAGCCAACTACTTAAATAATTATTGTACTATATGCCAGAAAGCTAAATATGAACGAAACCCAAACAACTTTGAATTTTAAAAGGTACCTATAGGGTCAAAACCATTTGAAAGAATTCCATCTGGATACCTCATCCATATCTAAAGAAAAATATTTGACAGTAATTGATACCTTTTCTAAATTTTCACAAGCATATCCACTACCTGGGGTTAATGCTGTCAATGTATTATTTCACTATATATAGTTTGTGACAACGGAATTGAATTCAATAATAATTCATTTTTTTATTTTTGCAAACTGCATAAAATCGAGATTCACTTTACAACACCAAGAAATCCTAATCAGTAATAGCTATGTGGAAAGATTCCATTCTACATCATAAAAGGAAAATGAAGGAGAAACATACAAATCAAAATCCCAAATTAAATGCTCAAGGATCAAGATTTACAAAAAACTAATGGTTCAAGGAAAATTCTAATATCTTTAAACCTCGATGATGAAATTTATGACAAACCAAACTCGTGATAAGCTAGCAATGAAATATATGAAAGTCAACCCTGTAGCACTAACAAAAAATAAAATTAAAACATAACATCTAAATATTCCAAGCATGATATAAAGGGACGCAAAATGTATTAACACTCTTCTCTCTCTTTATTTCAAAATGAAGTTTACACTAGCTCTCTCATTATTCCTTCTCTATAACCAGCATATGATACAGTTATATGTTGGTTCAAATTCAAATAATATCAAGCAGACATACGTTTGTAAGTTTTATTAACACCACTGAGTTCTTTGAATTGTCAAATACCCTTAAATCTCAACTCACCTTTGTTACCACAAATAAAAATAATAGCATCATGTCCAACGAATTAACTAAACAAGCATGGTCATTATTGAATCAAATAGATCATTTATTGCAAGTGATTAATTCTAATATTAGGAAAAAAACGCGGTCTGCATAGCTCTGCTACCGCAGGATTTTAAAAGAATACAATATTTAAAAAATAGTGTATTATTTTATATGGAGGAAAAGTGATACTTTTCATGATGCGCTCGTGTTTAACAGCCGAACGGAGTGAGGCTGGTAATAGAGAGCAAGCCATGAAAAGTAACTTTTCCTCCAAATAAAATATGCTGTTTTTTCTTCAAATGTCGACAAATTATTGCAAAAACATCTGTTTTTAATAGTAATAATATCTAATTATTATTAAAGATAAGTGGGTTCGCAAGGCGGCTTAGACCGGTGTCGGTGAATAGGCACAGGTTGTTGCTATGGTAATGTAACATAAAGCTGTCAGTGGACACTGTCAACAATAAATATTTTTTTAAGATTGCGTCTCCGTTTGCGTTTTAATTCCGTATTGATAAGCAGTTATTGAGTAAGTTCGATTAAATAATAACCAATTTGTTCCTAAATTAGTGATTTTTAGAAATACAGTCACAAATTGAGTGATAAATACAAATTGTAGTTAATAAATCTTGAGTTGTTGACGCTTATTTTGTTGTCTGTTTGTATTGTATCTATGTTGCTATGACAACACTTTTACCTCCGCCGGCGGAAAAGTGAAAAGTAAAGCTCCGGCGGTTGAAAAACGAAACTTCACGGCCGCCTACACAGTCGAGTAATGACGGATTTACTGACGTTTGAAGAAAAAATAATTTTGTAACGGCTAATCAGCTACCTGTTGGTAAATGTAGTAAAAAAAACTTATCAATATTCTACATATAAACATTAGAGGTTTGACCTATATTTTAATAATTTGTTGACACTTTTAGAAACTTACAATATTAATAATTACTGTGATATTATAGTTTTGACCGAATGTCATAAATTTAGAATCGTTACTGCAGTTTGATATACCGGGGTATGCGTCATATTACAACAATGATAACTACCTATAATACTTTCGATGGAGTTGTTATCTACTCAAAGCTAAATTTAAACCCAAGTTTTGTTAACTTAAACTGTGATGCTCAGGAGTTACCATAACGGAAAGGACAATGTCTGTAAAAAATTAAGTCTATAGGTTATTTCATAGCGTTATATAGGTCTCCTTCCTCGAGTACCGCGAGTATAAATGATTTTTTGAATGATTTGGACGAGTTTTTTAAAAGTACTGTTAATAGTAATAGTAGCATTGATATTTTAATGGGTGATATTAATATAAATCTTCTTAATAGGGACAATGCTGATGTAAATAGTTATCTTTCCTCAATGTTTTCGCATGGATTTGTTCCATTGTGTCAGGAAGTCACTAGAGAAGTGAGTGAAACCTACCTTGGCCATATTTTTTGCGAGATAAAAATAAAACCTTTTCTAGGAAAATAGATAGGTACGTTCAGTGGCGTGTCGTATAGGGCTCCAAAGGGGGCGAATGCCCCCTCCGCCCTTCCGCCTCTAGGTGACCGGGCACCCCATGCTTCACGAATTAATTTAATTCTCTCAAATCTGCAAAAACCAGACGGTTGGCGCTATAATTATTTTTTGTATGTATCATATTACATGTTCCAGTTTTTATTTAATGCACTATTTTTTGTAAATAAATAATACATAATTATTTATTTTTTGTAATATAATGTCCCTTGTCCCTTCTCACTCTTCTAGAAAATAATATTGGCAATATTCGTTATAATAGGTAGTGTACAAAATTATTTAATATTAAATTCGTAATAACTTAATAAAATTCGAAAATCTTACTTCATCAGTCGAAAGAACGGGTCAAAATTAGTCAAAAGCTATTATAATATCGAGGGTCAAATAAATGTTTTGGAGTGTGACATCTGGCACCCGCCGAAATTTTTCTCCTCCAGCGCTTCACGCTGCCACGAAAGGCGTAAACACGGGGGGTGGGGTGGGTAGAGGGGGTAGTTACCACCCCCCTTCCCAGAACTTGAGGTGTAAATTAATTTTGCGTTAAAAAAAATCGTTTTTTGTCAGGTTTTAAAAATTATTTTTCTGAAAAACCCAAATAATCTAACTATTATTCATTAACGTGGTAATACGGACGGGCGGATAAAGAATGCATTTTATTTGGGTATTTTGGGTTAGTCAACTAGTTCCGTATTCGGTTGTTAGTTGCGTTTGTCGTTTTTCGGGTTTATATAATTAATAAATTATTTATATAATTAATAACAGACGGTCAAGCGATAAAGGGTGCTGTTAATTATTAAAAATAAGTAGGTAAATATTAAAATATTTTATATATTTTTATTTAAAAACGAAATAACTATATACTTATTACAATTACATAATTAGAATTTTTAATTATTGAATCCTTTATTTGATTTAATGTAAATAACATTGATCGTCATGTTTATGTTTTTTATTCGTTTCCCTATTCGCCTGATTCTTGAATATATTGGTCACTCCACGACCTTTTTGTTTTTTAACGATTTTAATGACTTTTGGGCGTGGCACCCCGATATTTTTCCGGCGGCACCCTTTTCCCCGTTTGCCCCCTTCGCCCTTCGACCCACGACACGCTACTGGATACGTTCATTATAGAACACGACATAACTGACCATCTGCCTCTTATGCTTCACCTTTCAGATGATTTTACTTTAAATTCCACAGCATCTAATCGCCAGCATGTTTTTAAATGTATTAACATGAATAAACTAAATCATCTCACATCTGAGGTGGATCGGTCCTATATTTTAAGATTTGATCAAGCAGAAGAAGCTACTAATTATTTTTTAGGAAAGTTAAGTGTTATTATAGAAAAGTCTGAATTTAAAAAAAATACCCTAAATATAACAAACTTAAACCATGGATAACAAATGCAATAATAAAATCTATTAAAAATCGAGACAGGCTGAAAAGAACTCTTCGGGTCAACCCATCTCCACCAAAGTTATCTGAATACAGAGAATATAGAAATCGCCATAAGAAAATAATTAAATCTACAAAAAATGATTATTACAAAGATAAATTTAACCCGAGTTCTGATGATATTACAAAAAATTATAATTTGGTTAAAGAGGAACAAACGAAAACCTAACAAAAAGCTCTATTGCATAAAAGATGAAAAGAAAAAGAAGATTAAAAAAAAATAAAATTGCTGACTTTCTAAATAACTATTTTATTAATAAAGGCAGAGAAATGTCCGAAAAAAATAAAAGTGCCTCCAGCTCGTTTCAATTTGTAAATGACCCTATCTATTCAATGTACTTAAAACCGAAAAGCCGTAATGAGATTATTGAACATATAATGAGTTTTAAAAATGGTTGCTCCCCGGGGTTAGACAAATTTACTACTGAAATTATTAAACAACTGCATATCCATCTCTTAAATCCCTTAGTTCATATAATTAATCTGATTTTCAAAACAGGAAGAGTACCCACACAGTTTAAGACCTCCGTAGTAACCCCAATCCATAAAGCTGGAGATAAAGAGGATATAGGTAACTATAGACCAATAAGTATCATTTCAAATTTAGCAAAGATATTTGAAAAATGTCTTAAGGTTAGACTACTTGAATTTTTGGACTCTAACAAGCTCTTATCTGAAAATCAGTTTGGTTTAATATCGGAGGTACGGTATCTAAATGGTTATTTGGAACCCTTGATCACGAAGCCGGCGAAATGATCAATTCTGTGTTGAATCACTTAGATAAAAATGATCACCTTCTTACGGAGAAAATGAATGATCAATTATCCATTGCTAAAGATTTAATGACAAAACCCAATAATACCTTTTTTTCAAATAAGATCTAATGTTCTAGTAACAATGCAACATATTACCAAATATCAAGAGAATATGCAATAAACACTTTGCATTTAATAATCAACTCTCTTGTTAGTCTAGACAATTATTTAAATCAACTTATAAATGCTATAACGTTTGCTTATCTAAACAAAGTTCATCCAACTTTTCTTTCGCTAAACGTTTTAAAGTCAATGATAAAGCAAATGTCATTCCTTTACAGCAAAGACCATCTAGTAAACTTTTAAAATCTACATAGTTTTTACAAGTTCTTCGGTATTCAACTTACCTTTAACAAAGAGAGAATAATCTTCTTGATTCACTACCCTTTGATGGACCCTATTTAATTTCAATATTTCTTTATGTATCCAATTCCTATTCAAAATAAAATCATACCACCTCCTAAACCCTACCTAGTCACCAATGCAAAAATGAAAACGTACCAATATGAAAAAGAACCATGCGAGAAGATAGAAGACACCCACTATTGCAAGAACCACCTAAAACTTAATGAAGATTGTGTTGTAAATATAGTTATCAGAAACAGAGCCACCAACTGTAGCACTATACCAGTACAGCCAATTAGCCAATTAAATCACACTCCAAAACGTTTTGCTGACCACTCCTATCACTACGCATATCACCGAAATGTGCCAGAATGAGAAACACAGTGGGCTACTTCCTGGTAGCTACCTCATTTTCATTCCAGAAATATGCCATGTAACTATTGGCATTGAAACGTTTTATGCAACTGAAACTATACCCTTCTACCAGCCAGAGTCATCCAACTTTGGACCTTAAATATCAAACCTACAGTAATATCCAATTTCAGTAAAACTTCAGTCAATGGTCCTGCAAGAAATTAAGCACATAACCTCCATTGTCAATAACCAGAACAAACTTGTTCTTCCCAAAGAGGATCAAACCTACCATTATCGATGGGTCTGGATTATCATGTTCATTTCTGTTATTATTTGCATAATAACATATTCTGGAGTACGCTGTTATTACAAAATCAGCTACCCCTACCCACTTATATCCAGAAATAAGACCAAATACCTACTCATGAGAGTCCCTCATAGGTCTTTTCTTAGGCGGAAGGAGTTACGTGGTGCCTCAATCCGTCCCTGGAATCCAAGTCACCTGAGAAGATAAGGTTCGATTAACGCATACAATGCTATTTCCCGGTGCTTATCTCTTTCAATGACTCAAGTGATAACATTAATAAAAATGCTAATTCGTCTTTTTAATGGACATTATCTTTAGACAATTTGCTTACTATAATTTTACTCGTAAATTATCTGTTGATAAAATATCTTATAAACATTAAATTAGGAACTTATCTTTTAGACCATATTTAATCCTATGCTGATATTATGATTATTAACTTTTTATCAGAATTGAATAAAATAAGTACGTTAGAAAATAGGATAATATCATATAGTGAATTGCTAAACGTTGTAATGTTAGTTTGCGAATCTGTATCATTTGATCAATAGATTCGCATTAGAGAACCGGCATGTTTTTATTGGCAGTCTATTACCAAGTATAATTTAAGGTGTTGAAACGAAGTTTCTCTTTTTTTGAAAACACAAGTTAATCAACAACGTAACTTTTGGGCGAGCCACCCCGAAAATTTACCGCCTTCGACGGATTGGCCTCCACCGCCGCGCCGCTTGCAGCCACCAATAAAACAAAACTGTGTCCACCCGGAAAAAAGATGCTGGCGACGCCACTGAGAACCACTAGTCTGGACCTTGGTTTATACGGTCCTAATACCGAGTTTATTTATTGTAGTGGACTTGGCAGTAGGCATCTTCTATAAATCATACGAAACTGATCATGCTTTTGAATAATAAAGTAATATTATTTCGGTAAATACATAAACCATGCAATATATAGAATGTTTGAACCTATTTTTTAAACATATTTTTTTGTAAAAAAGATACTATTTACTGCAGCTATAGAGGCAAAACTTAAAAATAATAAAGAAAAGACCAATTGGTTGTATGCCACTACAAAATGTATTAAGTACTTTGGAACAATAATTTACGGACTACTCGATTTACGATATTTCTATATTAATATATAACAGTAAAAAATTATGTATAAATAAAATTTTAACAGTAGCTAATAAAATAATATCACACACGATTTACTGCTAAAATTGTTCCAGATATTCTTGTAAAAAGTGGATAAAACTTATCGTCTTTACTAATGTCCTTCCACAAATTCAACAAAAAATGTTCTGCAAATGACTGAAAGTAATCTTCTGGTAATTTTTCTACTTTCATTGTAAACAATAATAGAGCATGTTTAACTACTGGATTATAGTCATCGCAAAAACTATGAAAAGCTTGAGCAGATATCCCGGGAACTTGTTCCAGATTTTTGACTATCATAACACCATTTTTTTCTAATTCCTCGCGGTACTCTGAGATTATTCTGCCATAATCCCCAACTATTTCTGTAGTATTTAATGATGATCCTTCAATTATAACAGGCTCATTTGAACGTTGAGTTAAATAACATATGGCAGCATCGGACACAGCTCTCAAAATGTTATCCAGAGTGTCCTCGGCTTTATCTTCATACAAAAAAATTATTGATCGTGGTTGATCAAGTACTGTCACTTCTTGAATGTTTACTCTAACACTTCGCCAAAAGTCTTTCTTTTGCTTACTGATTTCTTTTTCAAACCGTTCAAATGTTTTAATAAGATCATGTGTACTAATTTCACATTCAGCATTTTCTTTTGTACAATATAAAGCCGCTAACAACACAGCAAGCACTAATACTAGGATACCTAAAAATAAATGGCAACTATAATAATAGACGTATTAAAATGTGAAATACCTACTTAGATTAATACATTATAAACGATGCAGTCATTTCCAAAAAAAAAAAAATAGTTCTCTTTTTTTTTTGTACAATTCACCAAATAACGAAAACAAAAATAAAGAAACTTTGAAACAATCTGTAAATATTCATTACGAAGAAAAAGTACTAAAAATTACGTCGCGCCCCGAATTAATATCGAGACAACCTCTGTCTGAATTCTGAATATTTGCATGTAAAATAAAGTACGAAGTTAAGCGGTATAGAGAGAATATTTATGAAACAAATAAACAAAATATTCTAAATTTTAAATCTAATAATATATTTGCTTTTTTAAATATTTGTTTGTTAGCATTTTTGTTTTCGGGCAATATGCGCCTCGCAATTGCGTTGTTGACGGAAAAGCTGCGTGCATACCGCCCATACACACTCAGCCATTTGGGTGGCTAACCAACCCCAAAAATTGAGCAACTCTGCTAGTACTAGAGACACCGATATGTAAACATATCCTATATGGACATCATCGACATGAAAATCTAATGCCACCTTGGGCCGCGTGACGCCTGAATATAGGCAACCACTTATTTGGAATTGGTTGCCTATATTCTGGCGTTAGAAAGAACACGTTTTACACTAAAGGGTTTTAGACAGCCCAAAACACATTCCCGTCACAGATACCGCCTGACGTGCGTTGTTTAATGTTTACATTTGTAACGTTTGCATTAGAATGTCTAATATTATACTTCACGCATAGCCGTCCGCTCGCTTCGCTCGCTACCGCAAACCATTTTGCCCCATCTTTAGCTGTTTAGATTGTACAGGCTGTCAAACTTGGTAGATAGCCGATTTTCAACTGTCAATATTTCGATAACAGTTGGAGATAGGTGTGATAGGTGATAAGTGTGATTTACAAATGTGTCGGGGGAAAAAAAAATTTGATTTTAGCAAAAAAAGGATCTTATCAGAGCAGATGCGAAGCTGCCGCAATTTCTTTTAATTTACCTATGCTGTTGTGACTACCATCTGGCCATAGGAAAGGTTACTCCTAAAGCCTACACAAAGAGATTTGCTGAGAAACTGAAAATAAGAATATCCAAAATGAAAGGAAAAAGGTTATTTTTCAGAAAGGCTACGAAAACACATCTGCCAGATAGTGATTATGGACCCGAAGCTAACGCTGAACCTGATCTAACAGACGAACAATATAAAACTAAAGAGAAACTGTTCCTAACATAACTTGCAAAGTCAGGGGAACAAATTTTAACAATAGAAAGGGACACGAGGGGGCAGTCTGGCAATCCATTGTGGATGCAGGAAAGAAGTTTTCCATTGGCAGCCTCCAATTTTGGAGCTGTATGTAAATTAAGAAAAACGCTGTGAGAATCTTGTGAAAATTCTTTTATATTCCAAATTTATGGGAAGCACTGCTACAAGATATGGTACAGGAAAAGAACCAATAGCTATATCACAATACGAAACCAACATAAATAAAAAAGTAATGCCTTGCTGTTTGTTTGTGGATATAGGTAATTGCTTTTTGGCAGCTAGTCCAGATGGACTTATTCAAGATGACGCTATAATAGAGGTTAAGTGTCCTTCGACAGCGGAAAAGTTGACTCCAGAAGAGGCAATTCAGCAGAACAAAAAACATTTGCTACAATACATAATGGCCAATTGCACTTAAAACAAAACCACACTTATTTCTACCAAATACAAGAACAGCAACCAAAAGGCAATATTGGTATTTTCTGTTATGGACTCCATTAGGATTTCTTGTAGAAAAGATGATAAGAGAGAGAGAGAGAGAGAGAGAGAGAGAGAGAGAGAGAGAGAGATATTTTTATGAAATATGTTTTAAAAATAAAAAAAAATAGCAATATACAAGGTGTGGCACCGCATACGGTCCGGTCTATTTACGAAAATAAAAATGTTGTAAAAAGTTTGTTGTGACGTATAACGTGATATACCTACATTGATAAATTTTCGAAGTATTATTAACTGTTTTTAAGTCATTATCAATCATTATTTTAGAGTAATTTAAAATGTTGTCTTAATTGGCCTACGACACATTTTTTCCTTCCATTTTTTGGCCTTGTGCTTAGCACATTTAGCTATCTGTTCCCGAGTAGGAACAACTTATAAGTTAAATAATGCAATACTTTTATACAGTGTGTCCAAAAAAGTATGCAACATATGGAAAACTTCTTTATTATTGGATTCTCAGAAAATTTTATTCTACATAAAAGTTAGTGCTTGCCCTAAAACAATAAACGAGTACTTCAAATTTTACGTACTGCTTTTAGTGCGGTCGCAAATGTCATTTATCTGAAATCGCGTCAAGAGTAAAGTACCTTAATTTATAAAGATATAGCAAAACCTTATAAAGAAAAGTTCTTCCAAATTGAAAAAGTAATCTAAACATAAAGTTTGAGTTAAGTTGTAACAGTTCGATTTTGCCAATTTTAAAATTTCATTTATATGCCGCATTTAGGGAAAAACCCATGCTGTATTTTGCACTCATCGGTTTATTAATTCTGAATTTAATAATTCGCTTGAAATTGCCTCTTTTCTCAATGTAAAATTACCTATATTTTAAGTATAGATTAGCTATATATTCGTATTAGTTTTTAGAATCGATTGTGATTATCTATTTTAGTTGATAAGCGATGTATGTACCTTATTATTAAGTCAACTTGGCTTGATTTGCATTATATTATCGTAAATAGCCAGCGAAGCGATTTATATTTTTAAAGAATTCAGTTAGCCTGCAAATACGTTGCATTTGACTTATTGAACCATAATTTAATTTCAGTTTGAATATTCTATTACCTTTTGAGAACCCTAGGTTGATGTTCCGGAGATCGTTTTTGGACCTCTGCTTTAAATATATTTCTCGTTCGGTACAGCGGACCAGTTTTTTGTAAGGTTTTTGCAAAATAATAGGAATGGGCTAGGTATCGCGCGTTTTTCATTCTCGGTTTAGATTTTTGAAGGTTTATTATTTCTGTCAGAGCATTTCCTAGCCTTTCTGTAAGAATGTAATTTTAGCTCACTACTCGTGGCTTCCGCCGTCATTTATCACCATAATAAGCGAGAATTAAGGCGTTTATTTTCTTAGAATTATTCCTTGTATCGAAACACTCGTCAAGTTTTCAGCCCATGACTACTTGTGTCGCCATATTTAATTTAAGGCAAAGTGACGGAAGAGGGAACGAGGTCTTTTTTTAGTTTTGCTCGCCTGGGAAACGTTTGCCAGTATAGCGAGAAATTGCACGTTTTGCGTATTGTGAAATAATACAACCCTTTTGAGGGGATTTTTCGTGCGTTTCTGTTTGTGTTTTGACACGACCGATTATTCGGGCTCTACAAGCTGTACTAGGTAAGCATTTTCTCGGGATTCCTTTCTCTGTGGCCTATGAAGCACTTGACCGCCATTTTGCTAAATTTTTTTATTTCCATTATTTATAGCGGCTTTCACGTTCGTCCCATAAGACCGAGACCGTCGAATCTCCTCTAATATACCCTCAAGTCCGAATCTGAGGTAAATATCGCTACCATTTTTGCCTAAATTAATGAAATTGACTGCTTATCTACCTTTTATTTTTTTGTGCACATAACGCCATTTGCTTTTCCCATGTGTTATCTTATCTACTCCATTTTACCTGATCCGAATTTTTATTTTAATGCAACTTTAATTTTGATCATATGGGGAAGTTATATATTCTTTTAGGGGTGATTCATATCTATCTTTTTATATTCAAGTTGCCGGAACCTTAATATCTCTTTTATTTGCTTTATTGCACTGTAAGTCCATGGGGTTTGTTTGTCTGGGAAAATTTGTTTTATAAAGAAGATGTATTTATGCAAAGAGGGAGGGGGTCTATGATTTTTTATTAAAGTAAGGGGGTCTATGATTTTTTATTAAAGTAAGGGGGCTTCATTTAATGCGTACTGGATTATTTCAGGGTTCTTCTACTGGGCAGAAATTTACTTGATCAACCAATTTCTTCTGCTGGGCTAGAACTTCTTTTGCTAGGCCAGAACTTCTTCTGCGGGGTTAGAACTTCTTCTGCTGGGTCAGAACTTCTCCTGCTGGGCCAGAACTTCTGTTAAAGAACTGCTGTGGTTCCCGCACTAGAGGCCATCGACAGAGTTCGACGACGGGATTTGGGTATATGTTTTATGTTTCATTGTGTCTTAGGTTTAATCTTCGCTTACTTCTATTGATATAAATCACACATTGAATTGAGGTAGCTCATTGATTTTAATTAATTTAATTTACATTTATTCACTGGTTTATCGGACCAGTTAATCTTATTGCTTTGAGTTGTTTTCTCATTTTAAAAGTCAAGCGGCTGGATAACTTCATTCTTTTCATTAATTTTTCATTTCATTAATTAGTCGGCAGATATAACTGCCCTGAATTTTATCTTTTTATCATATGAATCAAGCTAACCATAGTTTTAATCTGATCTGTTGCTTTTATTAACTTCTCAAGTTTTTTTTTGATCTAATCATTGCGTCCGCTCATTGCGGCCTATTATCACCATCAGTGCAGCTATTAGCGCACGCATACCTAGTTGTAAGAAGCTTAGTCTGCGCCAAGTGATCACTTTGATAAGTAGAGTTTAGTGCATTTAGTGATAAGGCATATAGAACTGAGGTTTTCCAACTGAATTGGTCTCTGTACGTACAATCTTCATATTGTACTCAGTTTATTTTATTAATTACTTTAAGTCATTTAACATTCTTTTGTCTACTCAACCACCTTTTTTTAATATAACCATTTTCTCCGGATAGATTGTTGCTGTGTTTGCAAAAAAAAAAGCATTTAGTAGCAAATATAGTGTCCATTAAATTTTTAGATTGTGTTTTTTTGATAGGTTAAGTTAGTTGATTATAGTGCCATAATTATTCTCTTTTATTTTTTTTGATAGTTCGAAATTGGGAACCGGTTAATTTTATGAGCGAATCTAGCCACTCGGTACAACACCTGCCGAGCTTTTTCCGTTTAGCTGGCTAGAACGGGTGGCGCTCAAACGACCCCACGACAGGGGCCGGGCTTTGTAACGCGACTCTCCGGGGCTAGGTTCAATTTTTTTAATTAATTGGGGAAAAAAAAATTTTGGGGTTCAATCTTAAAAAAAAACGTGTTGCAAAGTATATCAATTTTTAATTTCCCTTTTTTTTCTGGATTTTTTTTCTCAAACGTTACGCCATCGGCCATCGGTGAATGCTTTTGTTATTAGTATACTTGCCAAGCCACTTCAAAATTTATTTAAAGTAGGCATTAGTTACATAGTTGCATAATGTTTCACTTTTTACAGAGATAAAAGCCAGTTTAGGTATCAGTGTGTTGCAAACACATTTAAACAATTTTGGTCCAAAATAGTTGTCCACAATAATGATTACAAAATACAATTGGAATGACTGACTCAATAATAACTAATTTCATATGTCAGAGCGAAGTAAAATTATTGCTAATTATTTGTTTTTATTCCAAATGCATGGCCTACTCTTCAAGACCAAATATTTTATATGGCTTTTTAGGATACTTGGGCATATTTTACTCATCGGGTGCAAAGGATAAATAAATTATTAGTTGTTTTACATGAAATGTAAAGAGTTGGGTCTATTCATGATTTCGAGTGGAAAAAATTTTGAATCAAAAGTGTTTAAATGTGTTTGCAACACAGTGATACCTAAACTGGCTATTACCTCTGGAAAAACTGCAACATTATGCAACTATGTTACTAATTTCTATCTTAAATAAATTTTGAAGTTACTTGGCAAGTATACTAATAACAAAAGAACAAAACATTCTCCAGTGGCGTAACGTTTAAGAAAAAATCGAGAAAAAAAAAGAAAAATTAAAAGTTGATGTACTTAACTCAAATTTCATATTTAGATTACTTCTTTAATTTGGAAGATCTTTTCCTTATAAGATTTTGCTGTATCTTTATAAATTAAGGTACTTTACTCTGGACGCGATTTTGGAAAAATGACATTTGCGCCCGCACTAAAAGCAGTACGGAAAATTTGAAATACTCATTTACTGTTTTAGGGCAAGCACCAACTTTTATCAAGAATAAAATTTTCTGAGAAACCAATAATAAAAAAGTTTCCCATATGTTGCATACTTTTTTGGACACACTGTAGATTATATTATTATACCGACTAACGTAACTTATTGGCATCGTTTTATAATTATCTAATCACCTATTATACTCTCTCAAATATCTTTATTATATTTAAATAGAAGTGTGTTGGGTATTGTGTGTTAGTGTGTTATATGATAAGGTTACGCACAATACACATCTACCTTAATCTTTACTCACTAAAATATTGGATATTGTATTGTATTACAAGGGATTTTAGTTAGAGACACTCGGTTCTCGTCCTGGAGCCAATGCAGATCATTTATTTTATAAGACAAACCACAAGGGGGCTCGGATCGGAGGGTAACTACAACAGGAGAAAAACAAAGGAACGTCCACAAACTACCTTCTATATCTATATGTACATAAACGTAAAAGTATGTTTTACAATTTGCTTTTAGATAGCATTATATATTTTTCTACGAGCGTGCGCAAAGTGGCTACTTTGCGCACGCTACTCAGTGCGCGAAGTAGTACTTTCCCGCACGCTATGTGGGAAAGTGTGCGGGAAAGTAAAATTCTCTAAAATCACCAGAGACAAGAACATGTTCATATACCTTTAGAAACCTTACACTTTTGGACTTTTTATGCAATATAAGAAACCGTTTTAAGTCATAATTATACTCTTTTCCCTAAAAATTTCCGTAACTCGCGATATTGTAACTTAAACCAAAAATCATATATTTTGAAATCCTCGGTATAGTAGTAAAAAATTATGTCAAGCAACAATACTTATAATTGTCAGATTGACAGATTTTAAACAAATCTAGGTGTAAAACGAAGTATCCCAAAAAACAGGCTCTTTTCTCTCAAAGCTTCCGTAATTCGCGATATTACAACTTAAACCAACAACCATATCTTTTTAAGTCATGTCAGGTCAACAATGATATTCATGTAAAGCAACAGTAGGTATAATTGACAGATTCTTTTTCTTTTATTTAAATATTGGTCATTATTATTCTGTGCTTGCTTGGACTGCGCTCGTAGAAAATAGTATATTGTGCAACTAGGAGGAAAAGCAAAACATTCCTGGACGACTGTGGTAGTTGCTGGACGAGGCGCAGCCGAGGCCAGCAACACAGGAGTCCAGGAATGTGCTTTTCCTACGAGTTGCACATACTATTTTTTATCCGATCGAAATTAATTAGAATACGTACTTATATAAATAGAGCCAAATATTACTGTAAATAAAAACGTGTTTTAAATTTAAACTCAACATAATATCAAGTTTTGAATCGAGCG
>JAEQML010063511.1:0-23066 GCA_016904865.1 Pissodes strobi
CCCAATTTTATTATGATTGCATAGTATTTCCGTTAGAGAAAACAATTGAAAAACAAAAGAAGAATTTCCACAACACTTGACACTGTGCTATTTTTTTTCCAAAATGTAAGAATCGATAAACACAATTTTTATAGCTATCTTTGTGTGTGATAAAAATAAAAGTATTTAATTTTCAAACACCCTTCATATCTAAGTTTTCTTGAAAGTTGTATTGGACAGATAAAAAATGTATACTGATTGTTGTTGGCAACCGCTTGGTAATTTTGGGGATATCAACATGTTTAAAAAATAAACCAAACTTCCTTTTTAAATGGGGAACCCTGTATATATTTTTCTGGTTAATTGGCTTCCTCTAAGCTTCTTAGAAATGCATTACTGTCATAGTTATTTACTATGATAGGCTAGTATTTTTACAAAGTAGGTCGTTGTTTTCATAGTAAATCGTGACGGATAATGTCGCCATTGACATTGAAATATGTGTAAACAACTTTATCACTATACATTTCTATCAGTCGCACAAATTTCAAGATGTCAGATACTAGGGGTGCTTGCAAATTCTGTTTATCGCTCCTTATATTTCGCAAAAAAGCACAGTGTCACGAAAACCACATCACTGTATCTATACTAATAAAGGAGATACGCCATATATATAACATATATGGGACAAAACACTTTGCGCCTGCGCCTCGAAAAATCAGAGCGTTATCGAAATTCCACTTGTTTATTCTGCTTCTCAAAAAAGAAATATTCTATTTCCTCTAACAAAATACTATGCGATCATAACTAAATTGGGGTACACCGTAAATAGATAATGAACCTAATAAAACATTTTAAAATATTTCGGCATATTAGTTAATCTAAGGTCTCCATCAGTAACTTTAAAATGTAAAAATTCGTATTCGTTTCAATTTATTCGACGTAAATAAATTACTAGAAAACTATTTTTATTCTCCACTTCGATATTATTCGCTCATAATGCCCAGGATACGAGATATATAAACATAACTCTATCGATTGAAGCGTTATAAGAGGGGAATATGGATTCGTAACGTGCTCTCATACCGTTTTCTCATATAAGAAATATAGATACGTCATCGATTGAATCCAGATGGTTTTTCGAATGACAATTATTCGAACGACATTTCTTCGAATGGACAGTTTTTCGAAAAGACAATTCTTCGAATCGACAATTTTTCGAATGGACCATTTTTCGAATCTTTAATATAGTTTGGGTTAGTCCCTTTTACTGTTTTAGCAAAATTTCTGCATGGTGCGTGGTGTAGAAGGTCGCGACAGATGTTTTGTATATTATTTTGTATTAATTTACCCTTTTTTCCTAATTTTGGGTTATTTTGGGTTAGTCTTGGGTTAGTTTGGGTTACCACATGGTTAGTTCTTGTTGATTGAGCCTCCGTAGCGAACGAAGCGAGCGGAGGGTCATGCAAAACCCTAATAATTATATGTAAATAATATGTTTAATAAACAATTTTAATAAATTACGTTAGGTATAGGAAATGTTATAGAAAAAATATTCAGAATTCTTAGGAGATCCCAAAAAATTAACAATATACAGGGCATTGCATTTAAAAAAATATAACTTTAACCTGTCACTCATTTCTGCAACACCTTGTATATATATAAATGTATTCTGCAAATAGCTTACATTATTCTGCACAACTTTTGTATTTAACATTTTTATCTAATGCGAAAAACAAAAAAGTTAAGAGGGACATTATAAATGATTACCGTGTACGTATTGTTTACAAGGTAAAATGAAAACGAAAATTATTTCTGGGTTTGCACTTTTTATTTTGTGTAAAGTGAAAAATGAAATTTTGTATGCACCTCTGGCGTTACTAAACGATTAAGCCCGTCGAACGGCACCTATCGCTCGGGCCATAGACCCTAGGGCTAGATTGTCGCTCTCTGTGCGTAATTATGAGTATCCAACTTGATATTTTTTCATTTCCAATTAATTGCTATGAACGATATGCAAAAAGGTGTTTTTCTGCGGTCGTTTAAAAATGACAGCATTATCGGTCCGCCGACGGGCCGCAAAACTCGCATGTAACAGTCCAGGAATATTACTTTTTCGGCCTAGGCCGGAAAAGTAATTTCCTTACTGCGGTTTCGTCTCATTCAAAAATATCAATATTTTATGATGACTTTTTTTTGATCGCAGAAAAAATAATATATGTACTTCGGAGGAAAAGCACATTCTCGTCGTCGAATGTGCAACTTTTCCACCTAATTATACAATATACTTACTATTTTCTACGCCCACTTATGAAAATGAGAGAAAAAAGCTCGGCTAAATTTGTCTAGAAAGTGCCCTCTATCACACGGTGTTGAAAAATTTATAAAATACTTGTTGCAAATTATTTTCAACACCACTATAAATGAACAGAGATGAGATGATGTCAATTTAACAGCATTTTTGACTTGACAGATGAGTATGACGTGATACTTTTCAACACTAGTGTTAAAAAGTTGATGTCAACACGCCTGGAATATTAATCGTTTCTTATTACTCATGTGAAAGTACGTTCTAAATCTTGGCCGAAAAACCTCTTCGTTTGAAAGCTAGTACCTTCAACACTTGTTAAGTAAGTAAGTACTATTCCGTCACTGTTTAAATGTTACTTCGTGATCAGTTTTGTCAGGACCAAAGTAAAACCATACACAAACGTGAAGAATAATTTAAGTTAATGCGAAGGTAATATTATCTATTTCAAATTTTGAGTAAAACTCGTTCATATCTTGTCTAAAACCATTCGGTGAGCTTCGAGACATCTGAAAAGATGGTAGTGTGCTTCTGAATACTCTTAATTAAAGTAACTTCAATGGTCCTAATAATTATTTTATAAAATATAATATACCTATGCCCAGTTTCTGAAAGTATGGATAACTTTATTCTTCACATATTTCCTATGACAACGATTGTTAATTCAATTGTAACCACATTAATTATAGGCTTCATACCTTTATACAATAGATATCTGGTACTTCAGAAATCGGGCATTAGTGATATATTATTATCACATAACATCATATACCGTCCATATAAATTCATATGTTTAAAGATATCCTAAACAGTTCGATTTCTAAATGCCGGCTTATTTTGGGTGCACTCATTAATCACTTGTTATCTCGTACCAAACCACTACGAAGCGAAAGGACTGCCTGGCCGCATATACGTAAACTGCAGACGCATAAAGTTCTGTTATAGGGCGACTATGGCTCGCTTCGGGGGTACAACCAACAAAAACTATCCAAAATGAACCCAACGCATGAAAAGCGCCCTATGGCGAGATTCTTTCGCGTTCGCAGTTTACGTATAAGCTGTCCGGCGGAGCCAGCAGTTTCGTGGGTAAGGGAGGCGCGTCGGCAAGAGGGAAACTCACTACTCGACTAGCCAAGTGCTTGGACTGGTTAGAATACCAATACACTGTGTTATTATGTTCCTTCTTATGAAATTAAATCCTGCTAATCAAAAATAAAGAGACCTTATACAAATTCTGTTTATCGCTCCTTATATTTCGCAAAAAAGCACAGTGTCAAGAAAACCACATCCATGTATCTATACTAGTGGTTGGTCTGAGCTCCAGGTTTTGGCTTAACCTCGGGGTTATATCACTCGTCGGCGATGTACGCTGTTTTCGGCGAGCCGCGAATACTGCGGCCGAAGTACTTGCTTGCCAGTTTATCTGTAAATTATGTTACGTACTCTACGCGAGCCCAGACATGCAGTGTGCAGATCCTAGTATAACGGCCCGTCGAAAAAACGACCATCAGGTGATTGTTTTGTATCGCCTGCATTTTATTAAGGTGTCGTTCAGCTATGGAGCACCATAGTAGAGTAGAAACGATCTTGTTATGGATCTGTAAAGAATCAGTTTACTTTTACGGCTTCGGAAGGAGCCTTTTTTGATTAAAGGTTTGAGTCTGCCTAGGATTAGTATGTCCTTGACTCGACGTGCGCGCTGAAGTTTGGTTTTCTACTTTAGACTTTGGGGTAATTAAAATATTGTTTGGGGTTTGCACGTTTTCTGCAAAACATGATTAATTCGGTTTTAGCCGCGTGCAATCACACCTCCCTATATGCGTAACAGTCAGTGAATTATGTCATGTGTGTATGTAAGTTGTCTACCCCCCATTGCTCAATGGGCAGTGAGAGTAAATAGCCGTATCATCGGTGTATAGTGCCAGGGAAGTTTCAGGGTGGGGCGGAAGATCTGCTGTGTAATAACTGAATAGCTGCAGCAGTGGTACTCCGGCTCTAATTGATCTTGAACTAGAGAGATACATGTTCAAACGAACGATAAGGTGCGCCCGACCAAGTACCATGCAATCAGTGTAGTTAGGTGCATCGTGAACTTATGCTCCATAAATAATTTATAGAGCAATCCGATGTGCCACACTTGATCGAATGCTCTCTCGATGTCCAGGGGAAGCAAGCATAGCGATGCAATGCCCTTGATTGAAGGCCTCATAAACGCACCGAGGTGATGAAATGCCGGTATTTGTGTATGGGCTTCTCAAACCTGTCTTGCTAGCCTCCACAAGGAACGGTCCTTCGTATCGAGCTCATTCACTGTCGATATCTGTGATTGCGAATATTCCTCTTAACTTGTTCTGTCAGAATATTATCACGCTAACCGATCTCGGCACGGTTTCGCTGCCACGTGCATCGAATTCGATTCCGGAAACTGATCAAATTAAGGATTTCGTCAAGGAGAACTTCCCTAAATGGCCTCTTCCTGAGTACGGGGCATAGTGCATCCCTGACGCGCTGGATATTGCTGGTAATAGTGTCAACTCCTTCCAGTTCCCGGGCGGTATCGATTTGTCTCGGAATGGCTGTCGCTTCGTTTAGACCTTTCCGAAACGCCCTGCAATTGAGATATTTATATGAAACAAATTTTTGATAGTCGGTCGCCTGGCGTTAGTTAGGCTAATCTCAATTGGCAGGTGGTCCGAATTTAAGTCGTTTATTTCGATTAGGTATGAAACGTTGGTCATATTTCGATTAGGGGCGAAACGTTGGCCATTCCTCGAGTCATCCCAACCTTCAGGAATGAGGGCATACAGTTTCCATCGGTCCGGTGAAAAATGATTTCCAGGTTGTTTCCTTGTCTCTGTCTTGATTAGCGGATGTCAGCGCATTTTGCGATACGTCACTATCTCCTATCTTTGCATAAGAGTGTGGAATCCAATAAATCCACATCTCAGCAGCTATCGTCTGCTTTTATTTGGGTTTTTTCACCGTAGTTCTGCCGGCGTCTGTTATTAGCTTGACTATAGTTCAAGTCGGAAATAATAGTCAGTGACTCATTTTTAGTTTTAAGGCGCGCTACGAGGGGTAAGGGAAGAGAGAAGGAAATTCCAGTGGCGGATACAATTGCTTTGTAAATTAATATGTTATAATATCTATATAATGGAATAGTAATAAGTAGACTTAGGCAAATATCCACTTAAAAAAATAAATATATGCACATAAATATGCATGATTTTAGTCTAAAATATGCAAAAAACGTATACTTATTCAAAATTATTCCTAAGTCTAGTAATAAGCAACAAAATTGTACTACAAATAAATAGTACTATGTATTCATTGAGGCTAGGAAAAAAAGAGTCATGGATGATAAGGGGTTTTTCTTATCATAAAATACCATATTGAAAGTTGCATCGAAAGTTTACATCAAAAATCAATAAAATTTTAAGTTTACTACTCGTTATCGGAGGTTTGATCAGAATTTGATTCAGAATCATTACTATCACTACTTTCGGAACCAACATTGATAATAAGAGGTTCAACTATAACTTCGACCGTAGTATCCAAATCCCACATTTTTTGTTTTATGACATGTTCGATACACTTCTGCCAATTATCAGCTGTAACGTTATCAATAACTTCGTTTAACAAACACGCTTACATGGTTTTTACCAATGCATGTTCGCCCACAGTTAAATGTCTTTTCACTTTTTTTGCAGGGGGGACAAGACTTGTCGAAGCTTCGCCCTGTTCCATTTTACAAATTAATATTTTGAATTAACAATACAAAAATTCACAGTCCTTCGCAAAGATGCAACCGGGGAGACATTGAAAATGATGAATAAAAACGCAAAAATGTGATTTGCGTTGAAATTCATATGGTTTCCAAATGCAGAGTTTAAAAAAGTAAAAATACAAACACACGAGTGTTTATAATATAGGTATATAATTAAAGAAATGCATTTTTAGCATTAATATTAAACATTATCATAATTAAAACAAAAATAAATAAAAAAAAATTAAGCGAGTTTGCTAGTACTCGAGACTGATGTGTAAACATATCCTATAACATCGGTTGTAAAAAAAATGACAACAGCAAGTTATGTTCCCAAGCGGTAACCCATCCAAGTACTAATCACGCCCGACGTTGCTTAACTTCAATGATCGAACGAGAACTGGCATTTTCAACGTGCTATGGCCGTTACCTGTACATTTTAGCTTGTTCATAGAATAAAAACAAAAACATTCGCGCATTTATAATATTAGTTAGGATTCTTTAATAATACGCACTGGCAGCTTCGGAGCGGATTAATTCACTGCACAAATTCGACACGAAAATCTAATGCCACCAGGAATAATATCAACATATGGACAGAGCATATTTGGGACAGTCAATAACCAGCTTTTTCAAATTTTACTGTTTTAAACGTCTGGGCATCTGAATAATACTTTTGACAGTTCGTATAATTTAAAATAATAATATGCTTTTTTATCGTCTAAAATCCGTTTAAAAACGATTTTAAATGGCAAAATTGTATAAAAAACCGAAAATTCGGACTTTTAGGACGATAGCCGTGGCTTCGGACCAATTTGCCGTGGAGTTTGAAGCGAAAATCAATTTAAATTCAACCGTCCATTTAAAATAAGTTGTGATATGGATCCAAATACATTGCGAATATAATATAATAAAAATAATACTTTTGACGGTTCGTTTAATTTTAAATATGCTTTTTTATCGTCTAAAATCCGTTTAAAACGATTTTAAATGGCAAAATTGTATATAGTACTGTCCTTTAATAAATTAAACGAACAGTCAAAAGTATTAATTATTATATTTGCAGTGTATTTGGATCCATAGCACAGCTTATTTTTAATGGACAGTTGAATTTAAAATGAATTTTCGCTTCAAAATCCACGACAAATTCGTCCGAAGCCACGGCTAACGTCCTAAAAAAGTCCGAATTTTCGGGTTTTTATACAATTTTGTCATTTAAAATCGTTTTTAAACAGATTTTAGATGATAAATGAGCATATTATTATTTTAAATTAAACGAACTGTCAAAAGTATTATTCAGATGCCCAGACGTTTAAAACAATATTGAGTCATAGCCCTCTTCTAAAACTTGCAAAATTTGGTTATTGACTTTCCCAAATCTAAGGATGTCGGCCTAAGATTACTAGGTAAATAAGCTGTGTCCATATGTTGATGATATTTCTGATGGCATTAGATTATCGTGTCGAATTTGTGCAGTGAATGAATCCACTCCGAAGCTGCCAGTAACTATTATTAAAGAATCCTAACTAATATTATAGATGCGAATGTGTTTGTTTGTTTTTCTTACGCTTTCACGCATAAACTGTTCCGATCATCATGAAATTTTGTACAGATATTTTCAAGAGTATAGTAAAGAACATAGGACGACACTTTTAGCTTTTACCCGGGGCTTCGTTCGCGTCGATTTTTTTATTATTTTAAACTTGGTTACTAAACCTAATTTTTATTCCATGACCAAGCTAAAACGTTCAGGCAACGGCCATAGCATGTTGAAAATGCCAGTTCTCATCCGATCACTGAAGTTAAGCAACGTCGGGCGGGGTTAGTACTTGGATGGGTGACCGCTTGGGAACACAACGTGCTGCTGTCATTTTTTTACAACCGATGTCGTTATAGGATATGTTTACACATCAGTTTCTCGACTACTAGCAGACTTGCTCAATTTTTTTTTAGTCATTTGAACTGACTCCGATACGATATAATCAAATTTAATCTTTTTGGTTAGTTTTGGTTAGCCGCAAAAATTCGGTTCGTTTTGGTTAGTTATAACTTACTTTAATTTTTGCAATCTATTCCGATACGGTTTAGCCCGTTTTGGTGCTTTTGGTTACTTGTGATTAGTTTTGGTTAGTCATTCAATCAGCTTTCGATTAGCTTTAGTTAGTTTTAAATTATTTTAGTAATTTGAACCGGTTCCGATACGTTATGGTTAATTTTAGTTAGTCGGCAAAATTCGGTTAATTCAAGTTCGTTTCACCTTACCTTAATATTTTTAATCTGTTCTGATATGTTGTAGCCCATTTTGGTGCTTTTGGTTACTTTTGGTTAGTCGTTCACTCAATTTTCGTCTAATTTCAGTTAGTTTTAATTTATTTTAGTTATTTGAACCGGTTCCAAAACGTTATAACCAATTTTAGTGTTTTTGGTTAGTCACCAAAATAAGGTTAATTTGAATTAGTTTCAACTTACTTCAATATTTTTTATTTTTTCGATACGTTTTAGCCCGTTTTGGTGCTTTTAGTTACTTTTGGTTAGCTTTGGTTGGTTATTCAATCAATTTTCGGTTACTTTCAGTTAGTTCCAATTTATTTGAGTCATTTGAACCGGTTCCGATACGTTAAAACAGTTTAAACGTTTTTGGTTAATAATTTAGGTCGTCGCAAAAATTCGGTTAATTTGGGTTAGTTACTTATTTTATTCTTAATCTGTTCCGATACGTTTTAGGCCTTTTTGGTTACTCTTGATTAAGTTTGGTTAAACATCTTTTGGTTAAGTTTAGTTAGTTTTAATGTCATTTGAACCGGATCCGATACGTCATATACAATTTTGATGTTTTTGGTTAACTTTAGTTAGTCGCCAAAATTCGGTTATTTGATAGTTTCGACTTGTTTTAGCCCCTTTTGATGACTTTGGTTACTTTTGGTACATTTTGGTTAGTCGTTCAATCAACTTTCGGTTAATTTCAGTTAATTTTAATTCAGTTCCGTTACAATATAACCAATTTTAGGGTTTTTGGTTAGTTACCAAAATTCGGTTAATTTAAGTTAGTTTTAACTTACTTCAATATTTTAAATCTATTTCGATGCGTTTTAGCCTGTTTTGATGCTTTTAGTTACTATTGGTTAGTCGTTCAGTCAAGTCTCAGTAAAGTTCAGTTAGTTTTAATATATCTTAGTCATTTGAACCGGTTCCGGTACGTTATAAGCAATCTTAATATTTTGGTTAGTTTTAGTTAGTCGCTAAAATTCGGTTAATTTGGGTTAGTTTTAACTTATTTCAATATTTTTAATCTATTTCGATATGTTTTACCCGTTTTGGTGCTCTTAGTTACTTTTGGTTAGTTTGGGTTAGACATTCAATCACCGTCCGATATGTTATAAGCAATTTTAATGCTTTTGGTTAGTCCCCTTAATTCGGTTAATTTGGATAAGTTTTAACTTACTTCAATCTTTTTAATCTATTTCGATACGTTTTAGCCCGTTTTGGTGCTTTTGATTAGTTTGATAGTCGTTCAATAAACTTTGAAAATAGTCTCAGTTAGTTCCAATTTATTTTAGTCATTAGAACCGATTCCGATACGTTATAATCAATTTAAGTTTAAATAAACAAGCTAACACGATCTCTCACGCGTACGACTTTATGTGTGGCAAATGTAGCATGCGCTTTTTCACGATTTGAGGCCCTATTTAGGAAAACAGAAACATTTTCAATGTTAAAACAAAACGATAACCTAAACCCGCAAGCGCGACTATGCAACAGATCTCTCACAAGGTACATGCTCGTTTACTGTTGCAACGTTGCGACCTCCGCCCGACAGTCGTAAAATATCAGTACATTTACGACCGTCGATCGCGAACCTCTGTTAAAATACAGCTGCTTCAAATGCTCCGCGTAACGCGCGTATATGGGCCACAATGAATTTGGCAGCGGTGCACGTTTTGTGTCGGAACGCTGTGTCCGCATTTAGAACAAGCGGAATTTTGCGAGCATTTCATACCAGATTTATTGTTAAATATTAAATATTACTTTAAGCCGCTCACGTTGGTCTGTTTTCGAACTAGTGACTGACGTCACTGACTTTTATTTCCGTCTTATACTATAGAGGGTTTCAGCTTATCATGAGTTTTTCTTAGGTGCCCAAATGCTGAGTCTAGCAGGGAGAGTCTCCGCTGTTTGTTGGATATGCTTCTAAGTAGCTCTGCGAGTCTGCTGCATTCCATGCAATTATCTCTGTTCTTGCAGAATATATTTCAATTCAATTCAATCAAACTTTATTTCATATTTGAGCGTTACATATGCTTTGTGACTAACTCTATTTCTACTTAAGTGAGATGTTCTTATTTCGCGAGCTTGTATCGCACTTTCACTGCGCGTTATCACCCACGAACCAAACATCTATCGACCTATGGGCTGATGTCGGCCCGTATATAGCTTAGTCAAATAGCAGTCAAGTATTATGCAATTACGTGGGATATACCCTTCAATTGGGTTACGGTAATGTTTGCCTATGTGGCTGTATTGCTCTGCTGGGTTTGTTTCAAGTGTGGGTCATGCCTTAAGTATACAGGAAAAAGTATCTACAAAAAACCTGTTTAAAATTTACACGAAACGGCACAAACGTACAACATTGATATTTACAATATATACATATATACAAGTGATTGGCATCAATGCCAGTTTCAGGTTGCATATCGTTGCATATAGTGAGATACAAAGCATACGTGAGTGCCTATGAGGCTGAATATAACATATAGTTGTTCGCTCGGAACACGCAAAAGTTGCGGATAGCACGCGCGGTTCTGTGGCTGCGGCGAGAGTAGTGAGTGGTGTCCGTCAGCTTATTTTGTCGGTATAAGTAGGCGCACGGAGGCTCCACCCTCAGACCGACTAGGTCGAGTGGCTCCTCCCCGCGTCAGTCTGTCTGCTTCGGTTCTAATTTTTCGCAAAATCGATCACAACGATGAATTCGTTAAAATTACATCGTCTTAAGTGATCGATTTGCGTTCAATTATTGCCTCAGCTAATGTTTGTATGCCTGTACTGCGTTTTATGTTTAGTACTTGTTCCTGGTGTTCGTATGTTAGTTAATACAGAATTCTTGCTTGTTGTATCTGTTGGTGCATTGTAGTTGTTTGTTAGTCATTTAGGGTGGTCGTAGTTCTTGATAGAACAGGTTCGTGTGTTTGTATAATGGCCCATGTTTTAGTCTGCGTTGAGGGTTGTATCTTATGTATAGCGAAGAGCTTGTAAACAAGCCCATTGTGCCATACCTTGTCGAATGCCTTCTCTATGTCGAGCAGCAGCAATGCCGTTGACTTAGCTTCGTTGAAGCCGTTGAGCGTGTCTTGTGCGACTTTCGCTGCGAGCATAGTTGTGCTATGTCCGCAGCGAAAGCCGAACTTCTCCTGAGGCAGAATCCTAAGATTTTCTACGACATTGCTTAACCTCGACATTATGAGTTTCTCGACAACTTTGCCCAGAGTATCTAACAGCGATATTGGGCGGTACGAGGCTGCGAGTCTCGCATCTTTGCCCGGTTTAGGGAACAGTATTATCACCGCTTTCTTCTAAGGAAGCGGAAAGTGTTGGAGTCGCAAAATAGCATTTATGATGTGCATTAAATGGATGACGGCTTTATTCGGCATATTCTTGAGAAGAATATACGGAATACCGTCAGGGCCGGGGGCTTTGTTTCCGGGTAGGCGAGCTAGAACCCTCTTAATTTCAAGAGGTGTGACTAATAGTCTATTAAGCACTTCCGGGGGGATAGGATATTTAGAGGCGGTAAAAGTTTGCACCGCAGCATCTACGGCGTCGTGAAAGGGTGAAGAGTTCGGTGTCTCGCTGAAGACGCCCTCCGGGTAATCCGCGAAGGCCCCCGCTTTCCCGGCATTGTCAGTAATGACCTCGCCTCGGTGTTGTATACCGGGGAATTCAGCGGTGCCTCCACGAACACGCCTGGCGAGCTTCCACAGCGAGCCATCGTGACGGTTAATAGTATTCACGTACTCCATCCACTTCTTGTTTCTGAATGCTGCTATGTGATCCTTAATCTCCCCGGTAAGTGCTGTAAAACGTTCACGGTCGATAGCAGTCCGTGCTCGTTGCCACCTACGCCGGATACGGTTGCGGGATGTGATTAGATTTAGGATGTGATCTGGAAGTGTGTCAGTAAACAAACGTTTACTGACAGTAGGGCAGATTGCGTCTCTGACGCGCTGGATGTTCGTGACTAGAGCTTGCACCTCGCTCTCAAGTTCCGGGATAGAGTCTATTTGTCTTGGAATAACTGTTGCTTGGCTAAGCCTCGCTCGGAACTCCCTCCAATCAAGATTCCTATAGGACAGGATGGTTTCCTGCGCTACTTGTAGCCTAAAGCGTAGGCTAATCTTGATTGGGAGGTGGTCCGAGTTGAGCTCGTTCAGCTCTAGGAGCTCTGAAGCGTTAGTTATTCCTCGAGTGATAGCAATATCCAGGAACGATGGATTGAATCGGTTATTCGGATAAAATGTAGGATTGGGAGTTTGATGATAGACCAAGTCAATATTCCGCTCCACTAACCTGTGTAGCAAGCGTCCGCTCCCGTTGGAAAAACCACGCCAATTCGCGTGCGTTGCGTTTATGTCACCAATCAGGAGCGTCTTCCTGCCAGCAGGCAGCAGAGCAAGAATATCTTCTTCCTGGAGGCGGAGACCCGGGGGAGAGTAAGCGCCGACTATCCGCAGGCCACCTTCAAGCTCGATAGCAACGTGCTCAATGACGGTCCTCAGGTCAAGAACCTGCTTATAAAGGACTGACTTGCGAATCAGGCAGGCCACGCCTCCTCCGCGTCGATCGGGCCTATCAAATCGCAGGACTTGTCTATCGTAAAATTTCAGCCTGAAATCAACATCGATGTTGGTTTCAAGCAGAAATATAATATGAAAATTAGGATTATCATAAATGAAATTTTTCAATTCTCCGAGTTTAGAGCGAAGGCCATTACAGTTCCATGAGAGAACGTTAATGGGCATCGTGTAATCTATATGTTATATCCATTGAAGTCCTCGCCGAAGAACTGCATTGAGGCCTGAAGGACCTCAAATTTGTTCCCCTGGCAGGACTCGATGAGATTAGCATAGTCGTTTAACGTGCGAATTAATTCGCTAAAGTTTACGAGACTATTAACTATGTTAACAGCGTTTTGCAGGCTATTCATACTATTTACAATTTGGGTAGCATTTACGGTTTGGGGTTTTAATTGAGCATTCATGTTAGTTTTTATTTATATTTGCATTTACTTGGCTGCGATTTTGACTAACCTGTTGTTGTTGTTGAGGTAGTCCTTTGTTTCGCAGTGCTAGAAATTGCTTCTGGTACTGGCTCGCATCTTCGCTTGTCTCTCCGGTGTTCTTGTTATTTTGCCATGCAGGGTTGGCTGGGGGTGGGGCGGGCCTATATTCTTTCTTGGGTTGAGGGTTAGGGGGTTGAGATTGCTGCATCTTATAGATATACAGAGGGCATAAGGTACTTATGGCCCTGTGGTCTCCATAACAGTTCTCGCATTTCACTGAGTTGCTGGTACACTCGATGATTTGATGCGGACCTGCACACTTGGAGCAGGCCCACTTCCTTTGGCAGTGCGTCATCGAGTGCCCGTGCCCTTGGCATCTCTTGCATTGCATTATCGTCTTTGTGGCACGGCGATTCTCCCATGAAATGCGAACATGCGATAGTAGTCTGCATTCCTGATTTAGCTTACTGAGGGTGACTGAAGACTCTAGGACCACTAAATATAGTGGCACTCTAGTCTTCTTCATTTCATACGCTGCCTTAACATTAAGGCCGTGTTCGCCGGCTAATAGGGTGCGTATTTCCTCCGTCTTAAAGCCCCCATCAAGCCCTCTTAAGACAAAGGCGTGGGTCTTCTGACTCGCCTCGGCATAAGAGTGAAACTACGTTTTCACGTTCGAAGAGTCTTTTTAAATTGGCCCAATCCTTGGCTTGGGTGCAGTAGATGATTACAGAGTTCTTCGTGTACTTTAGACTGTAATCAACTACGTGCATGTCGTGCAGGGTTTGCTTGATAATGCTGTGATCCTGTGCTCCACCCTTGATCACGATTGGCGGGTGGAGTGCAGGCTTTTTAGTTTGAGGCTTAGGGGTAGTTTTATTTGCCTTACCTTTAGATTTTCTCTGTATGTTGCGTGCCGTGGATGTTTGAGAAGAGGCAACGCTACTCTTATCGTCAATATCATCGGGCTCCGTGTCTGAAAGTGGCTCGAAGCGGTTTTTTGTGGGTACGGGTTCACCCCCCATGTCTAATTGGACGGTTCTAATCCCCTTTTTAAAAGGGATTTGCTTATAGGGCAGTTTAAACTCTGCTTTGTCTTGCAATGCGGTCTGAAGATGCGCAGATTCGAACTGCGCAAGTATATTAGACTCGCTGTTGCTGGGCTCTTTTTGCAATGGCGTTTTTGGTCCTCGAACTTTTGCTTCTTCGAAGTTGGGGATGTTTCAGAGCTAATATGTTTGACGTTGTCCTTAATGTGGGTCTTTTTTGTGCCACAATCGATCCTGGAGGAAACCGTGGCTGGTCGTTTAAATACGGCCTTATGGTCTCTAGACAAGTGTGACTTTACCGTATCTATGGCAGTTTTGGTTTCTAACTTAGAACCTGCATTTGCGTTCGTAACAAGCGGGATTATCTCCACGCATCTGCTGCATTTTGGGTGTTTTCTAAGTTTAGTTAGGTAGAGTTGAATATGGGATTCATTTAAGGAATGCCCTGAGTCTGAGTCGAGCGAAATAATTGAGGCGTCGTCTTCTGTCTCGTACGACATCATTTCGGGTAAAGTTCCGGGATCCGCCCCGGAAATACTGAAAAAATCGGTGGTTCTAAAGACCCTAGTACTATTCGCGCAGATCTCAATTTAATCCTACGAAATCCTAAAACAAGTCTTGTTTCGAAGCGAACCGAAACAAGAAGGCGAATTTAAAGGTATTTAGATAAACACTTCTTAACGGACAATTTTTTGCTCGTGTCTGTACCGGCCGGCAGTCAGATGAGAACTCCTACAGAATATATTGTATATGTAATTCGTTTTCTTAATATCGTATTCATTATGGAGGTTTGATTGTCTGTCTTCTGATTGCAAAGACGGTCAGTAATTTTTTGTCTTCCTGACACCGGGGTCGGTCCCCGTTTCTCGGAACTTGATATGTATAGATTAGCTTATATTAGCGCTTTTGTGAGGGGTCTGCTGTGCAAATATGTTTTTAAAATATGTATAGACCAAATTCCTATGATATTCCAGGCCCAAATCTCGTGAAGGCTAGATTGGAATCACGGTTTCCCCTAATCCTTAATGAACTGGCAAATTACGGAAGTCAACAAACAGACTGGCCATGAATCCCGCTGAACTCGTGTAAGACTATATGTCCAGAGCCATTTTGAGAATAAATTGCCCAATAAAAATCCCAGAAAAGCTCATTGTTGTCGAAATTAACAAGAAGAAGTTAATAATAATTTAATTACTAACAGACGAATTGCTACGTTTGTAGTAAATTGGTACCGAAACATAGAATTCTTTTTGCCATGACTAATTCTCTTTTTTTTTAAGAATTTAATGTTTTGGCTTTAGTTTTACTTTTAACTGTCGTATTTTATTATTGGTCACAGTGTTATTAGTAAATGTTTTTGCGAGTCTTAACGTGCCCACTTAAAAACCATTGATCAAAGCAATAAAATGCTTTAGTTATTTATATGTAATAAAAATAGGTACTACTATTCGACGTTTTTTAAAAGAATCAATCATTTATTATAATATGAAATTACGAACACCGTTCGTAATTTCATATTATAACAACTGTTTTAAGTACATGTTTAATATTGAGTTTTGAGAAATTTATCGCAATAAATTTCACGATTCGCATTGCCTTAAATGAATTGTTATGCTTATGCTTCAAGTAACTCCATTCCAATTGCTGTTAACATCTAAGCCGTAAAAAAGGTCGCCTTATTATAGCGCATTCCAAATTTTAATAAAGCTGCTCAAGGGTAAATGTCTCAAGCTAATTTACCTTCTGCTTCCGTACTTGGAAATCTCGAGTACCTTCCTTCTTGACCAGTATCCAACACTTCTCTACCACTATTTTTGGGTAACTTCAAGATTGGCCTCATTATTGTCCTATTATCTTCCCCGTCATCGGTATCAGTACTCGATTTTTTCTTTAGTATAGGTTTAGGAGCATCGGAGGAATTGCTTTCACTAAAAAATAAATACACTGTATACAGTGTGTCCATTTAGTATGCAGTTTGTTATTTATATCTTCCACAAGGATTGCTGAGAAAAGCTGCATGGCAAACTTTCAATTTTGGATTAACTTGGATTAGTTGCAGTTTCAAAAAATTACTAAAATGGAGCAATTTGCAGTATTTCTATTGAAAAGTTGATAGTTCAAATTCCTAAACTTTGAGACGACAAATTATCTTCTTTTTTTTTATTTGAAAGAACATAATACAGACTTTCAGATGATACCAATATGTTTGCTTATTGGAACACCAGAATTAGGGCTAATATGTCTTTGGGCTATCTATCACAAAACAGCAGAGATGCTGTAAAGAATTTCAACATTAGGTTTTCGAAAGCTATGCCTGAGCATGTTAAGCTCCTTCGACTTGTTATTAAATTATACATATTTTGAATTTAAGCAAAAGTGCACCTTTCACATTGATTACATCGATTATATTATTGCTCCATGAAATGAAAAGTGTATTGTATGAGCAAATTATAGCTAAATGCTAAAGTTAAGGCAAAAGTATTTAGGTTTTCTATTGATTTTTTACATTGGATTTAACTGGAAAAAGCATTTGTCTTAGTCGAAAGTTAAAAGATGGTTGTTAATAAAATGAAATAATTTTGTTCTAACTTAAGCTATTTGGATTATGCAATTCAAGTTCTAAAACATGATAGTATAAAATATCATCCTCAGTGAGTACATATGAAAACAAATAATAAATAAACAATAAAAACAGGCTAAGCGAACTGCATTTTATCTTGCATTTATTTCCCAAGTAGCAATTTGACGTTGCGTTAATTTTGTAATTTATGACAAGAAAAGGAATAATATTTTTTTTCACAACTGTGCATAAAGTACTAAATTTAAGCACTGCTTTTAGTGCGTAAAGTAAACTATTTTGTTAGAAGTCAGGCTTTATACGTTCAGTTTCCATATCTAATATACGTTAGCTGATTTACATTTTATTGAATCGACTACCGACATCAGTATAACGTTCAAATAAATTCTATCAAGTAAAAGTAACCAAACCCAAACCGATTTAGTACTAGACACCTCAATATGTTATACTGATTCTTGATTTAAATTTTTTGGTGTACATATACATTGAATGTAACCATATACAAATGGCGCTCGTATTTATAAGGTAATGGGTATGATATAACATTAGAAAAAAATCAGAATTCTGGGTTAATAGCTATTAAAACAGTCAAGTTATTGAAATGACGTTGGTCCTGATTCTAATTTATCTTAGGAAAAGTAGCTTATTTTAATTTATCGCTGCTTTTCCCCTTAGGTTTGTAAACATTACAATCAGCCATTACAAGTTTGCAGAAATCCCTATTTTAAGAATAATGTAAAGAAGTTTGATATTATTGCATGCAAAACTATCAATATAAATATGAATCATGGTAAAGCTACCATTAAATTAAGTTTGATAAATAATTCAGATGTTCAATATGAATAAAGCATAACTTTATATACATATAAGTCCGCTTTTTTCAATACTTTAACTTCCTTAGTGCGAATTTATACCCCAGAACCTATCTCGAACAGTCCTATCTATTCCAGATTCAAATAAAGAAGGCCGCCATCTTAGAATATTTAAATCTAATCCCACTTATGTAAAATGATTAGTAAAATAACTTTTTTACTTAGTTTCCACTGTATATTTTATTAAAACACTTAACATGTTTCGCTAACACTGTAGCTTCGTCAGAAGTATTATTTAAAATGGTATATAATATAATGGTGTTTTGTACAAGAAAAAGGGTTGGTTTATAAAGTACAGGTGGTTAGGTAAAATTGTTTTGTTTTTACAACAGTAGGTAATTCCGAAGTATTATATTGCCTATCTAGTAAATATATTTAACAATGGTGACCGATTTAGGTCTAATTGGTCGTTCAATAAAATGTTGGAGTTTTTAAGTTTGTTTATTTCCATAGATTCAAGCAAATTTAGTTTTAAACCTTTATTTTCGCAATATAAAATTTCATAATTATTACTGAAACTATGATTTTTCTGATATCAAATGGTTCAAGTAATTGGAATCTGACTTGTTGTTGATAAAACACATTTGATGTTCTTTGATCCGCTTGTCGAAATTTCTGCCAGTTTGTCCAATATAGACCTTAGGACAGTCATTACATTTTAATTTGTAAACGCCTGATTCTTTCCCTTTGTCTAATTTTGTTTTATTGTTTTTAATATTAGTAGAGTGCTACTTATAACTTATTTTGCCTTGTGTGGGCACCTCGGGGTTACAAGCTGAAATTTTCACAGAACGAAGGTTTTATTATATTAATTCAAAATCCGAAGGTAGTCAAAAATTAGAACGGGCAAAAGGGCAGTATACCTAAAAATCGAGATTATTATATGAACGTGTAGGATATTAATTTATGAATATTTTCATATAAAATTCATCTACATTTTTGTTCGAATTATATTTTTTTATCATTGCTTGAAATATGCAGTTTACGTTGGCCCTTACGGCAAAATACATCAAAAAAATTAAATATCTCCATTCGAACCTGGGCAAAATCTGATTGAAATATATTCATTTTTGTATTCACCTCGCATTCTCTCCGAAATGAAGGCTCAAATCAAAAAATTCCTTATTCTTGCAAAAAGTTTGCCTTAAGTATCTAAAATATATAGGTGCATGAATAATTTTTTTTTCTCAAATGGTAATGGACAAATAGAATTAAATGTAAAAAAAGTAATTTTCTTCTAGCCGCGATCGTCGGATCTCGCGCTACCCCAGTAGTCTAGCATCTCACTTTTCTCCATAGCTCCCTCTCTTTCTCGCCTATTGTACAATACAATAAGTGGTTTTACACATTACGGGTTAGAATACTAATAATAATAATAGTTATTATTATTTGAATAAAGTCAATGAAGACATTTTCGATTATACTGAAATTTATTTTTCCTATACGCTGGCTGCTAGGCAATAAAGCAGGAGAAAAAAAATCGTATACTTAATGCAACTGATATTAAATAAAGGACTAGCTTTTATTCAAAATAGAAAAACTCAAAATGTAAAAAAATCTTTGCAATAACAAAATCTATTCATGTTCACTGCCTGTACCTTCTTCAGGAATAGACACAATGACTTCAATATTGCCTTCCAGTAATTTTTTTGCATGATCCTATGCAACCTATTTAATTTCTTCTACGTGTACAAGCTTTAAAGCTTGTACACGTTGCTTCCATACAATCTAATAAAAAATTATTTGATTAAGTTTTATTATGTACTTATTTAATCTAATAATAATTTACCTTTTTTACATCCACATGCAATAAATACTTTTACATCCACAACAGTGGAATTTAGTTATACACTCTGTTTTTAATTAAAAAAAAAACAGATAACGAAATTAGAGCACTCTCATAAAACGAATTTCAAAGTTCACAACTATAGTGAGGGATTTACCAATATTTTTGATAAGAAAACAAATTGCGAACCAATTGACAACAAATTATTATCCTCTATAGTCACGAAGAAGCTGATACTAGGATTTTGTTGAATATACTCTCTGCTAAACATTGTATGTATTTGACATGCATAATGGACTCCAATGACATTGACGATGTACTTGTACTTCTGGTACATTTTAAAAATATATACTTCTAAAGAATTTGAGTAAAATGTGGAAGAGGAAATTCGGTGCGATATGTGGCCGTTCATGATATCAACCTAGAGGAAAAACTTGCAAAAAAATTAACAGCATTTCATTCTCTAACGGGTTGTCATACAACCAGCCAGTTTTCAGGATTAGGAAAAATAAAATGTTGGAAAATTTATCTAAATTATTCCGATTATTTAGCCGGTATTGGAGTCCAGGAATTTTCAGATGTCATGTTCAATAACATAGAGAAATTTATCATAAAATTATTTTCAACAAATCCAAACATTTCGTCTATTAATATTTTAAGGACACTATTGGCCTCTTCATCGCTAATTGAAAAAACTAGCCCCTACAAAAAATAGTTTAAAATTTCACAGTCTGAGAGCACATTATCAAACTAAGGTGTGCTTCAGTTCTTTAGAACCAAATCCCCTATTACCAGAGGTGACAGAATGCGGATGGAAATTTGAGGAGGCAGGTGATATCCAAGTATTATCCCCAATTTTAGCAACACTTCCAGCATTTCCTTCGGATACAAAAGTATTTATTGCATGTGGATGTAAAAAAGGTAAATTATCATTAGATTAAATAGGTACATAATAAAACTTAATCAAATAATTTTTTATTAGATTGTATGGAAGCAAAGCTTGTACACGTAGAAGAAATTAAATAGGTTGCATAGGATCATGCAAAACAATTACTATTGGCAATATTGAAGTCATTGTGTCTATTCCTGAAAAAGGTACAGGCAGTGAAGATGAATAGATTTTGTTATTATAAAGATTTTTTTACATTTTGAGTTTTTGTATTTTGAATAAACGCTAGTCCTTTATTTAATATCAGTTGCATTAAGTATACGATTTTTTTTTCTACTGCTTTATTGCCTAGCAGCCAGCGTATAGGAAAAATAAATTTCAGTATAATCGAAAATGTCTTCATTGACTTTATTCAAATAATAATAGCTATTATTATTATTAGTATCCTAACCCGTAATGTGTAAAACCACTTATTGTATTGTACAATAGGCGAGAAAGAGAGGGAGCTATGAAGAAAAGGGAGATGCTAGACTACTGGGGCAGCGCGAGATCCGACGATCGCGGCTAGAAGAAAATTACTTTTTTTACATTTAATTCTATTTGGCCATTACCATTTGAGAAAAAAAAATATTCTTGCACCTATATATTCTAGATACTTAAGGCAAACTTTTTGCAAGAATAAAATTTTTTGATTTGAGCCTTCATTTCGGAGAGAATGCGAGGTGAATACAAAAATGAATATATTTTAATCAGATTTTGCCCAGGTTCGAAGGGAGATATTTCAATTTTTTGATTTATTTTGCCGTAAGGGCCAACGTAATCTGCATATTTCAAGCAATGATAAAAAATATAATTCGAACAAAAATGTAGATTAATTTTATATGAAAACATTCATAAATTAATATCCTACACGTTCATATAATAATCTCGATTTTTCTAGGTATACTGCCCTTTTGCCCGTTCTAATTTTTGACTACCTGCGGATTTTGAATTAATATAATAAAACCTTCATTCTGTGAAAATTTCAGCTTGTAACCCCGAGGTGCCCACAAAAATCATTTATAGAAGGCTTTTACTGCGTTGGGCACTCTACTATATGTTTTCCTTCGTGTTATTAGTTTTGTAAGCAATATTGATTTTTAGTGACTTTCAAAAACTGCTAATTTTGTTTGTTATGTAACCTATATAAGTGATAACTTAAAAAAATTTCTGATTTTCTTTCAAGACTGGATAAACTAAACTTAGGGCTTTTTTATATGTCTTTTTTATTAAGTATTGTATCTATTAAACTAGTAGTGTATCCATTATTTAATGTGATTTGCTTAATAAAGTTTAATTCTTTTTGAAAATTTTCATTGTTTAGAGGGAGAGTTATTAGTCTATGTAACATACTATAAAAGGATGCTAACTTATGTTTTATGGGGTGATTTGAAGAGTTATGTATAATCAAGTCCGTATGGGTTGGTTTGTGACAAATGGAAAATTTGTGAATGTTATTCGATTTTTTAATAGTCAAATCAAGAAAATAAATGGAATTATCAACTTTTTTTTCTGCTGTGAATTTTATACTGCTGTGGATATTGTTAATGAACTCTATGAAATTATTTAACTGTCGTTCTGTTCCAGTAAAGCAAGCTATTACATCATTTACATATCTATACCAGTAAAGAAACTTGTTGAAATGAGGATTAGTTGCAATAATAGATTCTATGTAGTCCATAAAGATTTCCGCTAAAAGAGGGCTTAATGGATTACCCACGATTAAACCTTGTTTACTTATATAGAATTCATTATCAAATTCAAAGTAGTTTTGCTCTAAACATACTTCCATGGAGTGTATAATTTCTTGCTTTCTTCTTATATTTACATTATTTTTTGTTAAAAGTTTTTCTACTAGTTTTATAGTATCTGCAATAGGTACGCTAGGAAATAAATTGGTAGCGTCAAAGGAAATTAACTTGGCATTTTTGGGTAATATCAAATGTTTAATTTTGGCCACTAATTCGTAGGAGTTCTTAATAGAGTAATATACACAATGGAAACTAAGTAAAAAGTCATTTTACTAATGATTTTACATAGGAAATAAATTGGTAACGTCAAAGGAAATTAACTTGGCATTTTTGGGTAATATCAAATGTTTAATTTTGGCCACTAATTCGTAGGGGTTCTTAATAGAGTAAAATATACAGTGGAAACTAAGTAAAAAGTTATTTTACTAATCATTTTACATAAGTTATTATGAATTTCCACCAAGTGAAGGCCGACTCAATACAGTTTTTACAAATCTAATCCCGCTGCAACATTTAGCAATATTAAAAAGTAATAGGGTATAGATTAAATAACGAAAAAAATACAAATATTACACCTGTAAGAATATTCGTCTGAAAAGCTCTTTTTCTTCAAAATTGGTTTAACAGAATCCTGAGACGTATCCGGTTCCAAAATCATTTCTGCTCCTCCGGCAGCTGCGAGTATTACTGCAGTGGTAATAGACACATGAGGAGTACCGCTGGTACTACCTATAAGAAACAAATTTTTCTTATCATAATCTTATCATATAGCAAATATT